>CAAKHB010004509.1:0-51426 GCA_901007665.1 Aeoliscus strigatus
TTACACGTGACACACACACACACTTACACACACACACACACACACACACACACACACACACACACACACACACACACACATAACAGCAGGGAAATCTACAGATGTATAGAAGTGTGTGAGGACTTCACACATTCGTTACAAACTTTGGTTTCTTGCCCTTTGAGGTAAATCTCTGTGTTGTACATGCATGCGTGCGCATAGCCACTTGTCACATTCCACAGTGTATCATCAAACAGACAAATCACCTCAAGCTCACACTGAAACAAGGATTTCTGTCACTTCAGTTTTCTGCTGCAGAACACTGGGAGTATCAGATCACTGTGATCAACATTCATCAACGTCTTCACTGATGGTTCTGAGTTTTAAATTCACCCATTAACACCGACGGTATCCACACTGCGACATTTACACTAGTGTTATTAGAAGTACATGACCATTTGCGCTGCCAGAAAACTAATTCAGAGGTGTCCAAACCGGTCCTCAAGGACCCTCCTATCCTGCAGGTTTTCCATGTCTCCCTGCTCCTACCTCACCTGACTCAAATGTGAGGTAGGAGCAGGGTGACATGGAAAACCTGTGGGATAGGAGGGTCCTCGAGGACCGGTTTGGACCCCCCTGGTCTAACAGTGTAACTGCTTGTGTTATTCAAACGTGCTCAACATGCTACAATTTGCATAACTCCACCCATTTTACCTGCTTCTTCCTGGAAAGTAAGTGAATAACTCAGGTGTGTCAGGATGTGAAAACATCACCAGCTGGAATGTTCGACGCTTTGCCTTTGGATTTAAAAGAAACCTGTGGGGTTACTTACGGGCTCCCGGTGTGGCCTCCGGAACGGAACTGCACGTAGGGGGCGAGCTGGAGCAGCAGCCGCACGGCTTCAGGCCAATCGGACTCATTGCTGCGAAACTCACAGGAGGCGGAGTCACACTCCTCGAAGCTGAACTGATAGTATGAGTTTGAGTCGGAGAACACGACTCGCTGGTCCACTGGAGACACACACACACACACACACAGACGACGACACATGTAAGGGAAGGCATTGACTTATTGATCACATATTGATCAGTCTGCTGACTGTGAACGTATTTACTCGGGCTGAAACACTTCATCCATTATATCGATGTACCAGCGTCACTACAGCAGTAATGTCAGCTCAGCAGGAGCCTCAGGCCTCCCCAGCTCTACCTGGATGTGTTGAATTCCACCTGAAGTGTTGGTGGCACTTCATTCAATTAAATATCTATTTATATACTGTATATATGGACATATACATAATTAATTCATACCTGATTCCCTTTCAGGAAACAACGAGAACCTTGGGAACCTGCCCTCCAGTGTCCACAATCACAATTTTTGGCTAAAAAGTTACTGAATCGCTTCGGAACAAATCATTGTACATTGAACCCATATCGTCCTTGAATTGAATCGTTGTTAAAATGAAACCCTGAATATTTACAGACTACTGGGGCTGAGTGTGTGTGTGTTCTGACACACATCAGATGAGTGTGTGTGCGTACCTGACAGCAGGACTCCCAGCTCCAGCAGCACTTGCCAGACACGTGCAGCAGTGGTCTGACAGCGCACGTACACACACTGCTCACACAGCCACTGTACCAGCTCAACGCCCACATAGCTCCGCCTGTCTCACACACACACACACACACAATGGATTTCAGCCCAATATGTCAGCAATTATGATGTGTATGCACACACGCACACATGCGTGCACACACACACACACACACATCATCTCCCCGTCACTAAGCTTTTCTTGATTCAATCCATATCCATTGATTACTCATCAGTGTTCTGTGATTCTTCTACTAAAACACTGATTCCTACTTTTCCCCAAGTTGTGTGTGAACCTGTGTGTGTGTGTGTGTGTGGGGGGGGTTGACAGTATTTATTCATATATGCTTCCAGATGTTGGATGCAGTTCATGTTCTAAAACGTCTGCGTCGTCTCACTTCTCCACCGTCCAATCAGAGGGCGACTCGCCACAGGCTGGGTTCAGTGTGTACGCCTCAGCAAACACATCAATTCTGCACCACGTGCACACACACCGTATGATTCTGGCCAGGTGGATCTTGTCTTTAGCCGGGTATGGTCCATGAGAGAGGAAGGCGTTCCTCACAGCTCGACCAGCGCAGGGAAAACTCTGGGAACAGGACTGACACACACACACACGCACGCACGCATGCACACGCGCACACGCGCACGCACACACACACACACACACACACACACACACACACACACACACACACACACACACACACACACACACACACACACACACACACACACACACACACACACACACACACACACACACACACACACAGTGGATGAAAGCTGTGGTGTCCTGTCCCCCGGAAAGAGACAAATCGACTGTGTCTGCGTCCTCTGAATTCATCTGGAAAAGGACGCTCTCACACAAAGAACACACAAAGTGTTTCATGGGTCAATGACATTTTAGAGCAGAAATATCTGTGTTCAGTGTCGTTTCAACCAATGATTGAAACACGTGGAGGAAACACGAAGAGCTTCAAGAGAAACATTAAGAGATTCTAATAATAAAAACATTATAAGAGACTCTGTGTGGTGTGTGCGTGGGTGTGTGTGGACACTGCAGCTGGTGAAACTAACTTGGAAAGGCCACAGGCTAATATGATGTCACCAGTATTTGGGCTAAACAAACTCACTTTGACAACACAGCAAAACTAAAACAATGACATCATGAGTGTGCGTGTGTGTGTGTTTCCTTACCTTGTGTACTGAAGGCCCAGTGCTTGGTCCAGGTATAGTATCAGGTGATTGCTGTTGAAAAGACATACACCATCAGTGCAACACACACACACACAGAACGAACAAGACATGAGGTGAAAGACATGTTTTTCAGCCATGAAAACACAAAGCAGGATTTTGGTTTTAGCGAGACCTGCCTCCATAGTAACTCACTCTCAACAACTATCCTGCTCCGGAGCAGGGTGACTGTCAGCATTGAATCTGATCCCGTGAAAAGAACCACTCACTGCCCATTCCTCCACGTCAGACAGGTGCTGAGGAGAGAGTTATGGTGTGAAAGAATCTTCCGGGACCGATCTGACCCGTTAAAATTTCACAGAATTTGACCGATTCTCACGCCCTGGACCACAGACAGTATACTTCACCCTGAGGTTCTTTGACACGGGTCGTTTCCTTTATTCAGTGGGAGATGTGGAGTGACTGATCAGAAACACCGTCTGTCGGTGGTCCACCAAGTGACCTCTGACCTCACTGATTTAAAAGATGAGTTCATCGTCTTCACGAGACACTTTCCATACATGTGGTTCAGTAAAGGAAATGTGAACAGTGTCATCTCCACACTTCATTCATGGTGTTTGAGGGTTCCCCGTCTTTTTTGAAGAGGGAGATGATATTTTTGTTCTTTGTCCACACAGATCCATCAGATGATTTGATTCAGACTGTAGGTGTCAGGTAGCTTCCTTCTTTGTGTCACATCTGAGGAGGAGTCAGGTGGGGGGGTACTTGAGGGAAGTAGTAAAATCAGCTGTTTTACAGCTTTTGTGGGATTCACTGTTTGGATTTTATACTTAATAAATGAAAGTTAACAGCAGACGTTGGAGCCTGTAGTTTTTATAGTTTAGTCCTAATGGAAGCACCGTCAAATCCCCTTTGACCCCGTACTCAGCCTCCTGACGACTCGTGGGTTTTCATAGTCTCCTAATACAGACGATCAACTTGGTATATTGATATGAATGAATTGAATTTCAATACTTAAGTTGAAAGTTGATGCTTTAGTGTTTTTATGTTTGTTCTTTTAACTGGGAAAAAACAATGTGATTTCCAGGGATCCACGGATGTTGTAGGTTCATTGAGGCATTAATGAACAACGTACAGATTTACACAGTCTGAGATGTGTTGCCAGCTGCTTTGTCGTCTTCTGTCATCTTCCACGGTGTTTGTCTTTTCTACAATCACTGACTTCTTCTCCTACTTTTCCAGCATTAACCTCTGCGGCCAGCGAGAGGTGCTCTGTCTCCCGTTCGTGCGCTGATGATTGTGATTGGTCTGCTGCCTCGAACACACTTCTTATACGTGCGCGTTCACGGGTCTTGATGAGACAAAGCTGGATTGAATTAGCGAGTTGATATCCAGCTTCATGGTACCGATGATCCTGATCGCCATGATCTCGCTAAGTCGCTTATTAATCGAGCTTCGTGGTACAGGCCCCTGGGGTCAACTCCACTGATCAGAAGAAGAAGTGTCCCAGTCCCTCTGTGGGAATGTGGGAGGGACAAGTCCCCGGGACAGAGGACAACAGGACACCCTGTTCCTCTGCTTCAGAGTGGACTGACACTTTGGTCTCCTTTGCTCAGGTCTTTGATTATCAATTCTGGTCGGTTCCATTACGACTGAAGAGACATTTGGGTACAGTGTAGGGTACGATGTAGGGTTCTTCTGAGTTAATGAAGACGAGCAGACGTTTGTCCTGTCAACTGTTTTTCACAGAATCGCGTCCTAACAGAGACACAACATCCTCAGAGACACATCGTCCCCACAGAGACATGGCGTCCTCACAGAGACACATTGTCCTTACTCAGCTCCAACTGAGTATAATTATTATCCAGCTAATCAATAAAACATCATCATTCATTCAATTTGTCTTTCTGACGACATGTAACGTCACATACAATTGAATCGAATTCACCTCCAGACATTTCCTTGAATAACAAACACATTATATTGATCTTGAATCTGTCATTCATCGATCAGACAAAAGCAATCGAACGTCAAATGTCTCAACAACGAACATTTCATGACAGACAATGACTTATTGATCGATGAACTGATCAAATGAACTGGAGGGTGTCATCAATAGTGCGTGGTCGCGCGCTTGCTGCTCGGATGTAATAGGGTTGCCTTGACTACCGTGCGAAGTGAGTGTGAAGGTATGGTGTCCAACACGCACGCACGCACACATACTCATTTGCGCGCACGGACAGACTCGCGCGCACTGCGACAGTTGGAACATGAAAACACCTGAGCCGGTGACCGACCGGACCGACCGGACCACGAACCAACGTGTAGCCGCGAACACGGAAGCGGCCCCGGTGTGTACTCACGCTCTTCTTCCGCAGGTGCAGCCCGTGCTTCAGGAGTCCCGGCAGGTCCCGGATTTTGTGCTTAAGCTGAGCCTGGTCACGTGCGCTCCGGTTCCACCGCAAACCCGCGAGCATACCGTCCTCTGCGGGCTCCGAGTCCTCCATGTTCCACTCCGTGTCCCTCCGTGTTCCTCCGTGTTCCTCCCGGCAGCTGATCGGTCCTTACGCTGCGCGCCGCCGCTCGCGCGCGTTCGCCATTTCCTCGCGACTCGCGCTCATCGACCTGCGTCTGAAGCCGTGCTCGACGTAACTGCTCCACCCAGTGTGTGTGTGTGTGTGTGTGTGTGTGTGAGAGAGAGAGAGAGAGAAACAGGTGCAGCGACACGTTACGTCACGTCTAGCTTCTATTGTGTTTTGAACCACCTCTCACCTGTTTCCCTACCTGACATCAGCGGTGTTTGGGGGAGGGGACAGATGAGGACACGTCATCACATCACCTGGTTCAAATTTCCACAGGTAAACAAAGGGTCGCTACACCTGAAGATGAGCTGAGCAGTGGTTCCCTTCAGTCAGTGCCCAGGATGCTCACACAGTGTTGTGTAGTCTTTGGACGCAGACTCACAGTGTGTGTGTGTGTGTGTGTGTGTGTGTGTGTGTGTTCTGCATGTGTTTCTGTATTTAAAAAACATCATCCATCATCTTCACCAGAAACATTCACGTTCTCCTGAGAACCCACTACCCCTGTTGTTGATTCCCAAAGCATGGACATCAGGGAGTTAGCATCAGTTGGCTACAGTTAGCATCAGTATGTGGACATTAGAGCGTTAGCATCAGTATGTGAACATCAGGGCGCTAGCATCGGTTTGTGGACATCAGGGCGTGAGCATCGGTTTATTGGCATCGGGGTGTTAGCATCGGTTTGTGGGCATTGGGGCGTTAGCATCGGTTTGTGGGCATCAGGGCGTTAGCATCGGTTTGTGGGCATCGGGGCGTTAGCATCGGTTTGTGGACATCAGGGCGTTAGCATCGGTTTGTGGGCATCGGGGCGTTAGCATCGGTTTGTGGGCATCGGGGCGTTAGCATCGGTTTGTGGGCATCGGGGCGTTAGCATCAGTTAGCATCAGGAGCTAACAGACTGTTGCCAGCCAGCAGCAGCAGTTTCCTGTTACAGAAGAAAAGGCATGTTTGTTGACATCTACAGAAGGAAAAGAGACTTTGGACTGTCTGCACACACGCACACACAAACACTCGGAGCTGCACTCACACAAATGCACTTAGGATTAAATATTGAAGAACTTGTATTTAACTGAGTGGAGGAAATACATCTCTTCTGGAATCCTCCATCCAAGGAGGTGGAGTAGAGGAAGAGACAGGAGGGGAGGAATGAGGAGGAAGAGAGAGGAGGGGCACCAAAGGGAAGAAAGAGAGAAGATGGCTCAGAGGATGGAGAGAGGAGAGAATGAGAGGAAGGAACGGAGAGATCACACATGAAACAATGACTGAAGACAAATGGACGAGCTGAACAACTGCTGGGCCCACAAAGCAGGTATGAGTTTTACTGATACCTGCTATTTCTTCATGTTGTTCTGCATTTTCTCTCAATAGTAAATTAAACCATAAAAAATCTGACAGTGAGAATCCTTCAACAGATTCCTGGATCCAGATGGTTCCAGAACACGACCAACATTTAATCATCTGGTCCTGGTCCATTAGCAGCAGTTACTGAACATTACATCCAAATCAGTTCATAACTTTTTGAGTCCTGTTGCTGACAGACAGACACAGACGAACACATCACCTCCTTGGTGGAGGTAATTCATTGGTCGGTTGATAATTGGAGTAGCAGTCAGCTGTAGAAGTTGTTGTGACACCTCCCAGCGAGGAGAAACTTACAGTCAGTCCACAAACTAGTTTGGTGGATAGGATGGGTACTTCTTTAGATAGACAGATACTTTACTGATCTCACAAGAGAATTTCACATTTAGCATCACCCCCTATGGGCCTCTGAGCTGGGGGCGTGTGCCCGTGCTCCACCACTGACTTTCCTGTAGGGGTGTTCATTTTTTGGCTGTTCTTTTAAATTAAAAGTAAATATGACTAGCTGGGCACCACAAATTATTTTTCGTTTACTCCACAGTCCACACATACAGTAGAAATAATCTTTGATTATTACCTCCTTCTTTTATGTCTCTCTTGTTCTTTGCCACTTAATGGTACAGTTAAATTTAGTCAGTATATTTATCCAGTTTAGTCCCTAATTTATTACGTTAAATGATCGCACTATTTAAATTACAGTTAGTACGAGTTTAGACTAGATGCACTATTTGTACTAAAAAAAAAATGTACCTGACGAATTTCATTGCTGTTGCACTGTTGGACTGCAATTTAATCTGTGCTGACTTTGACTTTCTTTCATTGAAATTCCAGTGTACTGTTTGAGTCAGTGATGTGCGGTCAGGGGATCATGACAAAAAAAGAAAAAAAGAAATTGTACATGAATAAATATTAATATTTTCCACTGCTCTCTGTTAAAAATGCATTTACAGTATGACTATGCATTTCTGACATTTTATTGAGTAAAAATTGCAGAATTTGAGTTTTTCCGATCAAATCCAGGGCAGAAACCCCGGGTGAGGGAGGGGCGAACTGTTCCTCACATCTGACTCCATTATCCAATACAAACTGGGTTGCATGACGCGTGCCCGTTTTTGTTCCTCAGCATATCGCCAATATGAACTTTACAGAAATATTGGTTATACACCATGACTTTCGGCAGTCTGTGTAATGTCTTTTATGTATGTGTGAGAGAACTATTCCTGCTGATCACGCAATAGACTTTTAGAAATAAACTTTCTAAACTCGAAATAGAAACTAGAAACTAAACTCGAAACTAGAAACTAAATAAGCTAGAAATAAACACAATAAACTTGGAAATTCCAGGATCGATTTGGCATTGGATGAACAGTGGAGACTAAACACTAGCATCCTCAATGCTAAGGTGAGGGAAAACCGAGAGATTTTAAAAGACCTGATAAATGCAACCTGTTTCCTAGCCAAACAGGAGCTAGCATTTAGTAGTAACAATAGCTACAAACGAAAGTTCTTTGTCGGACAAATATGTTCCCGTGTATATGTTTGTGTTGGTTTGTGAGAGTAATTGAAAGAGGAATGTTGATGGGATATGAAGCATTATCAGTAGTTGCATGCTGTTGGATGAATAGTGAAATAAGACGCTTTTTTCAGTTCTTACAATCGTAAATCTGACTCTTGAGGAGTGCCTCACCAGCCATGAACCTCACCTCACCTCACCTCACATCACTGGTTTGAGTTTAGATGTGTAATCCTCCATTTGTAAAGTAAAAACAAATGTTATACTGACTTGACTCACTCACTGTAGATTGGAGCTGCTGTCACTGATTCTGACTGAGGAGTCTGGAAGAATCCCTGGACTCACTGCTGCCCCCTAGCATGAGGAGGAGAACTGCTACTGCACCTAGTGTCTCTTCACAGCCGTTTGAGGATCGGTACGCACACATACCGTTGGTGACAAAAAACACTGTACATTGTGTATATCAGCTAAACTATGTAAACCTAGTTCATATACAAGTGTTTGAACATGTTAACAGTGACATCCAGAGACATCAGACCAGTCTCCCAGCTTTCAGTCAGCAGTCATTGTCAAGCCCCGGTGAGCAGAGTTGCCAACTCCTCAGTGAGGAAAGCCTCTATTGGCTGTCCTAAAAGTCACTAGAAGTCGCTAACTGACGTCATCACCTAATTTGCATACTTGCCAATTGACATTTAATTTTTATGGACACTGTAGGAGAGAAGAACAACATGTAGGGGAGATATAAACAGCTCCAGAAATAGACTGAGAGCTACCAATGGACTTCTGTTGATTACTGTGTTTGTTTTCCATCCTGCTCTGTAACCAGTGGTGGATCAGCAGCGGTTCATTTCCAGTGTGGTTCTCTTTGAACACTCATTTCAGTGTCTCACTATGGGACATGCTCTCTGCGCTTGTTCCCAGAATCAATGTACATTACACCAGTCCTGACTGGCTGACGTAACATCTGCTCCCCAGAGGAGGGATTTCCTCCTTCAAAAAGGCCTTGATGGTCACCCAGGAGAGGGCTAGATGGCTGAGTCTGTCGAGTCTCTCCCAGAAGGAGAAGCCTCACCTCCTCTCCGTCCCCGTGAATGCTGACTGCAACTCTCCTATAATACAGATCATACTTATCAGACTGCCTTCAATTTGTGACAATTAATCATGAAAGCTCCATGCACACAAAAGTTTGCCTTGGAGTACCTCATGGATCTGTGCTAGGACCATTATTATTTACTCTGTATACACTCCCCTTAGGCGATGTGATTAGGCAACACCTCATAAATTTTCACTTTTATGCAGATAACACACAAGTATACTTATCAAGTATACTTGTGTCCTCACAGACCATATCATTTCTCTACATGGTTTTGCCGTGGCCTCCACCACCACAGTAAAAAACCTTGGTGTTATATTCCATCTGCGGAATATCTCTAAAATCAGACACTTCCTGTCCCGTAAGGATGCTGAAAAACTGATCCACGCTTTTGTAACTTCTAGGCTGGATTACTACAATTCCTTACTGTCAGGTTCCCCTAACAACTCCCTGAAGCCCCTTCAGCTGGTACAAAACGCCGCTGCTCGTGTCCTGACAGGAACCAGAAAAAGGGACCACATATCTCCTGTACTAGTCTCTTTACACTGGCTCCTTGTAAATACACAATAGATTTCAAAACTCTTCTCCTTACCTTTAAAGCCCTGAATCATTCATTATTTTGAATGAATCGTTCGCGAATGGGACAACATCAGAGGGAGGAAGTGAAACTCAGTTCAGTCATCATCCTCTCATACAGGTGAAATGGCGCAGGCAGTTGTTTTCAGAGACACTCTGGACTGTCCGATCTGTTTGGATCTTCTGATGGATCCGGTGACTGTCCCCTGTGGACACAGCTTCTTCTTCAACAGCACTGGGACAGTCAGACCATCCACAGCTGCCAGACAACCTTCCCGACTAAGGCCTGACCCGGGGAAGAACACGGTGTTAGCAGAGTTAGTGGAACACTGGACTCCAGGAGGCTCCTGCTGATCACTGCTATCCTGGAGCTGAAGATGTTCCCTGTGATTCCTGCTCTGGCAGGAAGCTCAAAAGCTCTGAAGTCCTGTCTGGTTTGTCTGGCTTCTTATTGCTCCAACACCTGCAGCCTCATCATGACTCAGCTGCTTTCAAGAGACACAAACTGGTGGACCCGTCCCACCAGCACCAGGAGAACATCTGCTGTCGTCACGGTGAGGTGATGAAGATGTTGTGTCTGCTCTCTCTGCCTGGTGGACGAACACAAAGGTGTGACCTTTGTGAACACGGCAGCAGAATGAGTCGACAAGCAGGTGGAGGTGAGTCGACAGGAAGTCCAGCAGAGAATCCAGAATGGAGAGAAGAACATGCTTCAGAAGGAGGAGATCACCATAAACATCTCCGCTGACAAAGCAGTGGAGCACAGCGAGAAGATCTTCACTGACTTGATCAGTGAGCTGGAGAAAAGATGCCGTAACGTGACTTAGCAGATCCGATCGCAGCAGGAAGCTGAAGTGAGTCGAGTCAAAGAGCTTCAGGAGAAGATGGAGCGGGAGATCGCTGAGCTGAGGGGGACCGAGGACGAGCTGCAGCATTTGTCACACACCAACGACCACACACGCTTTCTTCACAGATATTCCTCACTGCCACAACTCAGCAGATCTACAGTACATCCATCCTCTGAGCTACTTCACACACCTGATGGACGCCGTGTCCCAGACTAGAGACAAAGTGACGTACGTTCTAAGGGACACGTGGACAAACATCTCATAGGCTCCAGTGTTCGAGCCCAGGACCAGAGCTGAACTCCTCCAGTTGTCATGTCATCTCACTCTGGATCAGTGTTGCCAACTCCCCAGCATCGGAAGTAGCTATTGGCCCGCCCAGAAGTAGCTAAAAGTCGCTAGACGAGCGAGCGGTACAGGACGGGTACCTTCACGGATGAACCCCAGAAGTATCCTGATCACTTGGACAGATTCACCTTGGCTTATTCTCTGATTATGTCAGGTCCTGAATAGATCCACTGATACTTTCAGGTCCTGAGCAGCCAGAGTCTGATTGGACATTGTTACTGGGAGGTGGAACTGACAGGAGACAGTGGTGTAGCAGTCGCATATAAAACTGTCAGCAGAGCAGGAATATGGGGTGAAGGAGCATTTGGAGGGAACGACCAGTCTTGGTCTTTATATCTGAACGGTCGTAGATTCTGGTACAACGACATTCGATCTGACACCTCAGGTGATTGTCCCTCCAGAATCGGGGTGTTCCTGGACCACAGAGCAGGTGTTCTGTCCTTCTGCAGTGTCCGTGGAGCCACCAGGCTCCTGCAGAGTCTGTTAATGTTCATGTTTTTTGTGGGTTTTCACTGTTTTACCCTTAATAAATGACATGAAACGACATTCATTGGAGCCTGTAGTTTTTATTGTTTAGCCTATGGAAGCACATTCAGGTCAGTTCCTGCTGCGTCAAGGGGTGCTATTTAGACAAACAGGACATAGTGCGACGTACAGCGCCAAACGGAGAGCGCATGGGGCGTTCCCGTCTACTGGTTGTATTTAGACCAACTCAGATCAGCTGGTGCAACATCCAAAGGGGTCAGTGGGGTGTGATGTGGGTGTAACATGCAATAAACCAAATTGTCAGCTCCTATCGCCTTTAAATATAAACCCACCGTCTCAGAGGACCACTAGTTAGATGACATGGAGGAGGATCTACCAAGAAACAGAAC
This sequence comes from Aeoliscus strigatus, assembly GCA_901007665.1. Taxonomy (NCBI): domain Eukaryota; kingdom Metazoa; phylum Chordata; class Actinopteri; order Syngnathiformes; family Centriscidae; genus Aeoliscus; species Aeoliscus strigatus. The sequence goes on from CAAKHB010004509.1 coordinate 11,958, forward strand.
AGTGTTTGTTCCCCCCCGAGGAGACAAGAGCTGCTGGTGGTTGAAGTGGAAGCGCATCAGCTTTCCATACTTACCACCATGATTTGAACCAGTACATTATGAATGAAGACAACCACTTTGAACAACGTTTGAAAAGGGAGTTTATTCACAAAAAAACCCAAACCCTCCATGCTCTCAGAGGTTAGGGTTGACGCGGCGATGTCCACCGCTGGCGTGAGGTCATCTGCTGCCTCGTGCTATTGAGACACATCTGATGAGCTCTTAAAGTAAAGGTGACATGGTCATGATGCGTCACTGCTTTTTTTCCAGTCAGAAACACAAAGTCGGGAACGCAAACTCTGTGAAACCAAAATAGCAAAGGGCTGTGACTCTGTGCCACCACTCCTCCTCTGTAGACCAACATGTTCAGTTCTTAGATCATCTGAACACAGTCTAGAAATGTGTGTGTTCCCCGTTTGGCGCCATACGTCGTTGACTTAAATAGAGGCCAAGGACTCAGTGATGGATGGACTGATGAATTAGTATTTCATAGGGTAGTGTCATCAATGACTGAAGCAGTGTTCCTTGAGCTCGGCTCACGTGGCAACAGATTGATTTCGCTGATCCAAAGAACAGAAACACATCCAGGAGTTTAACAGAAAAACACAGAATGTCATTTTATGACACTCAAGTCCAATTTACATCATCATTTGGAATAAACGTACAAATAAGCTGTGATGTGATTTAGGATGAACTGACTGATGCTTGTTGACAACACACAAGGCCCCAGACCATGTAGCTCATCCGAGTTATTTGCTTTCTGTGGGGGGTGCTGTCATCAGCTCCAAATTCCACAGCTACGAGGAAGAAAATGCAGCTTTGGATGATGAAGAGGAGTTTGCGGTGAAGCGTCGTAGAAAGTCGTCCAGGCTGAAGACGCTGCCCCAGCCGACATGGGGCTCCATGTTGATGAAGTCATCAAGGTTCATCTGAGACTCTGCGGAGAAAATAAATCACAACAGTGACATGGGCAGGTCACATGGGTCACAGGGTGTCGTCTGCAGAGGTGACCACCTGCTGTGCAGATAGGAGGGTAAGGTGGGGGGGGCATACGCCAGCACCCATTGGCGTCCTTCATGTGCGATCGGTCAGAGGCAAAGTTCAACAGGAAGCTGTCAGCAGGTACGACACGCAACCTCCTGTTCAAGGACAGAGGATGACGTCACTGTGATGTCATACAGGTATTCAGACTGCAGTTACATTGTTAGTGGCTACGAATTTAATCAGTCAGAAGTATTTTCCTTTGAGTTTACATGAAAAACATGTTTCATTTAATGCCTCTTCGGGTCTGAGGGTTGGGAAGGGTTCTGACTGGTGGGGGTGGACGTCTTTACGTATGTATGCCTACTGGAAGAAGACAAACGTACTCAGATAAAAACAACATGGAGGATCACATTATTGGTGCCCTGTTTGGATTTGTTTTGATGTTATTACTGAAGCAGCAGGAGGAGGAACATGTCTGATGTTTGTCGGTTAGAACATTTCTTATCAGAGCCAGCCGAGAGACTCGCAACGGAGCAGGTTTCTGTGTCCGGCTCCGTCTCTTTTCTCTCTCTGTCTGTTACAAAAATCCACAAACAGTCTCAACGTGTTGATCGACTGTTCCACCTCAGCCCGCTGACGTAGTATTTTTAGTTCTTCCAGCTACTTATTTCATAAATAGCTTCTGATCCTGACCATCTTATAATCTTTGCCCAACGTGTAATGAATGAATCATCACGACAGAAGGTCCGGGGAACAAGCATGGACAGAAAGACTGAATTCATTTAGAGGAATGAGTGTTTGGATGATGGAGGAAGAATTCAGTTCAGATCAGAATAAACCACTTACTCCAGAAGTAAGTTTAATTCAGACTGACCCATTTCATCCAGAATAGGTGTTTACGTGGTCATTTTGAATCACATTTAATTTTAATCCTGAATTATAGAGAAATTAGGTTTCCCATATACATAAATTGTGTGTGTGTGTGTGTTACCTGTGGTACGCCGGTTTGATGTTGTGGTCGGAGCGCAGGGCGAGGCTAGCATAGAGCTGCAGGCTGCAGGGAAACGACAGCACAGAGTCCAGGTCATAAACTACAGGCTCTGATTGGCTACTGACCTGCAGCAGAACCACGTGATAATCCTGAGAACAGAAAATACACGATGACAACATCAGTCAGTTCAATGTGGTAGAAGCTTCCACTGAACTCACTGCATAGTGACGAGGAAGGGAAGAAGATAACAGAACACTTTATTCATTATTTAGGAGTGAGTGAGCTGCTGGTACTCGTCTTCCTGCAGTGACCCCGCTCACCGTGCTGTCATAACCACTGCCTCTATTGTTAAACTGTGACATCACTAACCCAGATCACAGGTTGGTCTCCATGTCCTGACTTCTGCTTCCACAGAGGAACCTGACAAAGAAACACAAAAACATTTGACAGCCAATGTTCTGCAGATCCTGGTGGAACCAGATGAGTCTTTTATAGAACGCATAGGCCCGGATATGCTATATTCTAGGATTCTAGGATGATCTGCAGAATCTGAGGTTGTGATTCAACAGGCCAACAGGTGAGATCGCATCTTCATCTCTTTCTTTGGTTCCACCTCCGTCATGAGTTCATTGAACCTGTGGATCTGTTCTGTTCACTGTAACACTGTTGGTCCTGATCCCATTTATTGTTGTGCACTTAAAGGTTCTCCTGAGGTTCTGTGAGTTCTCACCATTCTGTTCTCATTGGAGATGAATACTGCAAACACTTCGTCCAGCGGCGCAGTTCCCTCCGTTCTGACATAGTCACATAGCTTCCAAACATTTTCTTCACTGCAGAACAAGAGAAATGCACACAGTGACATCTAGTCCAGCAGTTGATCTACATTAGAATGTGTTTGAACGTAGATGAAAGTAGTTTAATGGGGATTCGCCATAGAACAAGACCTACAACCTCATGAAATAAGTTCTGAAATTAGTGTTAGATGAGTAAACACTCCTTGCAGAACTGTTAATGGCACTTTTCCACTACACGATTCCAGCTTCGTTTTCTGCAGTTTTACATATTTAACACACTAGGGGATGTGCAATACAGCCTTTGTACATACACATATTAGTTTAATCCTTTTAAATTAACGTATTTTTTATTATTCGTTTATCAATTTCTTACTTGACTGGAGCTGTTGGAACGAATGACCTAAAGTGGCAGCATGTATTCATGTTTACTAGTCGCAGTTCGACCTTTGAATATTCCTATTTTCATATTTAACAGCAGCATATGACAAACAGTAGCAGCTTGCTGTGTGAATAATGAAAACGTACTCGTATGACCTCGTACTTACCAATAACAGCTGGTGTAAACGCAGTTTTCACAGCTTGGTGTAATTCGATTTTCGGCCGTCATCTTCTTCGGCTCATTTTCTTCTTCGTATTATTTCATGTCGGTGGTGAAACGCCACGGCTCATCTGCTCATTACCGCCACCAGCTGGTTTGGAATGGATCGACAATCTAAAGTCACATGCTCAAAATCTTTTGAAACACGGAAAATAAACTCAACGGAATTCATGTGTATTTACAGTGATTTCACCAAACAAATATTTTATGAAGTATTGCTATTTACTGCTAGTTTTATGCTGTTCCTCCTTTTATATTGATTGTATCTGATCCCATTTTTTTTCTCTCATCAGTTTTACTCACCAAAATTCATTCAAGGGTTTTATCCTTCTGGTGTTCCCTCAGCTGATTTTTGTTTAAGTACTCACTGTGTTACATTTTACACTCTAACACAAAGTTCCGTTTGAAGCTCAGTTTGAAACTAGATGCATTCAACCTGGTGGTCTTTTGAGGGAAAAAAAAAAAATCAGGACCAGGAGAAAAGCAGTGACCTAAACATCAGAGTCAGACATTATTATTCTAACTCAATGATTTGTGTTTTCCATCATTTCATCCGAAATAACTTCTGCTGGGAGTTTTCTCTTTGCAGACTCACAACAATGTGATAAAAGAGTCAACTTCGTTCCACGTTCAACTGTTTTAGGATCCTTGACTAAACACTCAACGCCATTTGACCTGCACACGGTCAAATGATTGTCAGCTCTCAGGACTCTGGTCCTGAAGACAGCATTGGTCGACAGTAACTCATTAAGAGTGCCCCCTTGTGGCAGGATAATGTACATTGCTAACAGGCTGACCCCAACTGTCACAATCGCTGTAGGACGCCAGTGATATAAACCAAAACAGCTGCTCACACAGAGGTGTCTCACAAATTTCACACTGCACTTAAGCTGATGTGTATATGGTAACGTGGTGCAACCGTTGTTACGTTGTGGCCGAAGGCTCATTACCACCAGGAAATGGGGGGGGTCAATGATGTAGATTGTTGTGGGATAATTCAGGTATGAGACATTATCCTGATTTCAGCTGTGGAAGTCTTAAATGGGACATAAGAGACATAAACAGAACAAACACAATGGCACTGATACACGTATAAAAACAAATCAATCCCAAAACAGCTACAAAAGTCAAGTCGTTTCAAAGACAACAGCAGAATAAAGATTTTCCATCTTACATTGTTTAATTGGTTCCATTCCTTCGTAACCACTTGACATGTACATTGTTTACACTGGTTCACTTATCCCATTTCTTTATAGACAAGTTTAATAAAGCAATGTTAAAAGTTTAAGAAGACACACGATCACCTTCAACCTGAGAAGTGTGTCACTAGGTGAACAGGCGAATGGTGGCATCAGCCCCGGAGGAGAAAATCCATGGCTGTGAGGGGTGAAAGGTCACATCCAGAACACCAAGGTCATGGGTGATCACATGACCTTTTAGAACCTTCACCGGAACAATCAATGGATTCTGCAAAAGGTCACTGAGAAACAGAAACATGGTGAACTCGGGCTAAAACGTCATCACAGCGTATCCTTATACTGTACATGAAGTCCATTTTGCAATAATACCTGTAAACAGTCCCGTGACAGACTATCACAGATCCGTCGTCTGATGCTGAGGCGAACAGCGGGTACAGTCTGTGATAGGCCACGCCCCTCACTGCCTTTTTATGGTGTCTGCAGGTAGGACGGGATCACGACCATCAACGCAGTGACAACCACACACATTCACCGGCTGGCTGACGGACACGTACCGTAACATCTTGTAGGGTTTGGTGGAGAGGTCCAGGTCAAACCAGCTCAGCCTGCAGTCGTAACTCCCACAGATGACATGATCACCTGCCGACAAAAGGTGAAACTGGAGCTACACACCTGTGCTGGGGGTTATGTGGTGTGGTGTGGTGTGTGTGGTGGGAGTGTCACCTCCAGGATGGACAGCCATGCTGGAGATCCACTTGGAGTTGGCTTGAAGTTTCTTGGTCAACTCCTGCTTGACCAGGTTGTAGATGCGGATGTAGCGCTGTGTTGCCACAAAGAAGTAGGGCCTGATGGGGTGGAAGGATACGCACTGAACCAGCCCTTTGTTTCTCCTGAAGGGGTTTTGGCTCCGCCTCCTGCTCAACTGGTGGATGAACACCTGTAAGTGGCTCGAGTGATCTGGCATCACTGCAGCCAGGTAGTCCCCTTTGGCGTGCCACGTCACCTGGCTCACAGACTGGGTGGATCAACACAGAGCAGATCAGGTCAGTGTAGTGATTGGCACCATTGATCCACATCTACAGTCAGTCGTGTTTGTTCTAACTTTGGGGTGCTGGATTCTGAGGCGGATCCCTTGTTTAAGCTCCTCCCCTTCAGTCTCACTCCAGGTAACAGGCCCCTCCTCTTCAGTAGGCTCCACCTCCTGCTGACTGACGAGACGCTCTGAGGATGAGACAACCTGTCTCTCTGCCAGAGCGGGAGACAGGATCATCACCACCGAGTCCCTGTAGAGCATAGACACGGGTCAGACAGAGGGCAGAGGACAGGAGCTGACAGACAGAGGGAGGACATCTTACTGGACAACAGCCAGCAGACACAAAGACGGGTTGGGGTTCCAGCTGACGCTCTTCACAGCTCCGCCCACCTGGACTGTCTTCAGACAGCGCGACGAGTACACCTCCCAGATCCTGACCGAGCCGTCGTCACTGCCTGACCGGACACGGGAAGAACTCACGTCAGTAAGCAAACATCAAATACTGAGCTGAGAGAAAAACGGAGGGACGAGTGGAGACGCTGAGACAGAGCTGATTAATGGACGTTAGTCCGGTCTGAAATGGACATGGACTAACATTTGTGGTCACAGACAAATAAAGCACAGTACCCACACAAGTAGTTACTATGGTAATGTATGGACTCCACTCTACATGATCAACTACAGCAGTGGTCCCCAACCAACCAGTGGGCGTTAGTTACCGGGCTGCACCGAATAAAATGAACAATTTTATTTGTGGTTTATTGATCATCGGAGTCTGAAAGATGTTTTATTTTGGATAATGACAGGATTCTCTCATGTCTCTTCTGCTTGACACGTCACTGACCGTGACCATGAAATGAAGACAACAAACCTGCTGGAAAATGAGTCCACAAAGGGCTGATGGGAATGGGCTGACATGCAACAGCGACCTACAACTTCAACTTCCGTCCGACACAGTTCCAGTAGGTTTTTTGTCACTGACAAGAAAGACCAGACGGAGCAGGACACCATCGCCGATAACTATGACTGTGGACGGATTTACACACGGAACGGGAGAACTGAGCCATCTTCAACGGTTCAAACTGACAGATCAGTTAGATCTAGAACATCTAGAACATGTCAAATTCCGCCTTCATTGCCGTCATTCACTGATTAGGTTTCTAAAATGCCAAGATTCCCAAGGGAATCACAGTAGTGTTTCCATCCTCCGTTTTGCGAATCAATATTTTTTTCGAATGCACCACAACCCGGAGGTAGTGAGTGTAGAGTTTGTGCCAATCGGGGGACTTTAGTTCCAACTTTGGCGTTTCCATCATCATTTCCAAAACGATACTTGATATGGATGGGTGAGGGCTCCTGTCCCTCAACCTGGGACCGTTTGGTTGAACAGAAACAAGTGCAGCTCTCCAACAGATACAACGTCAAGGTAAATTGGATTTTTATGCACTGTGTGTTTGTTTTCATATATATTATTACATATTTGTTTTCATGCAGGCAGTATCATTTTTTTCCGTTGTGTTTATCTGCTGTGAAGACCAGTCTGTGGAACATAAGTCTGATATGAAATCGGCCCGTGGCTGGATGTCTGATTAATAGGTGAGGTACCTGAAGCAAGCCACTGGCCTGACGGCGACACACTGATGGTTCGAACCAGACTGCTGTGACCTCGATACACCTGAACACACAAGTAAAGGCAGGTAAGCAACTCATGTGAGTGTGTGCACGTACCCCCGTGTGTGAGCGTACCAGAGACTGTGTGGTCGGAAAGGGCTGCAGGTCTTTGGGTTTGGGAAGTTTGGGAATCAGATCTTCTGGATTGACATTCACCTGGAGACAGATAGGTCACTGACATTGTTCACCATCAGACGCTGAGCTCTGATTGGACACTCACCCTCATCTTCCTCTGGCGTGGGCACAGGTAAAGGTCGAGGCAGCGCTCAAATCGCTCGTGGATAAAACGAGGAAAGGCAGGCACCTGCCGCAGGCTGGAGAACTTCCTGGGAACAAACATCAGCTTCCTGTCCGAGGGATCCTGCTGCTCCCAGAGAGCCCGCTGCACACAGACGGGTCAAAGTCCACATTCAGTCCTGTGTGTGTCTGCAATCACTGCATCAGACTCTGTCGTCCTCTGACGAGAGGCTGCAAACAGGCCAGAGAACCTGATGTGTGCTCGGATGTTGTAGTAATTCCTCTAGTCAGCAGCACTAGAACGTACCTCCTCCTCAGTGAACAGGTACTCTGGTGGGGGGTTGTAGGACTCCTGGTGACCAGGGAGCGGGATTTTGGGAGCAGGCAGGTGCATCCTGTGCTTGGCCAGAATCGAAGAGTCCTCATTGGCCCACAGGTCATAGTACCGCTCCCTGCTGGTGTCCTCCACCCGTCGAGGTTTGATCCAGCCCATCTTGATAGCATGAACCAACTTGGACACCTGGAGACAGGTGAACAGTCAGAGGCGGAAAGAGACAGACGGGAGGAGACAAATGGAGAGACACAGGTGGAGACAGTCAGAAACAACCAGAGACAGACTGACAGACACAACCAGAGACAGACAGACACACTGAAACAACCAGAACCAGCCGCAGACAGTCAGGAGGACAGAGGTACCTTCTCCTTCTCAATCAGTGAGGGGATGAAGCTGCGTTTGTCTGCTGGTCTGTTGGTGACGGGATGAATCATGACGTCTTTACTGAAGAAATCCACTGAGGGCTGAGGAAGGAGGACCAGGGGATTCCAACAAGTTGTGCATCAGCTGAGCATGTGACGTGAAAAGAAGCCCCACCCATCAGTCAGGTACCAGCTCCCATCCACAGGGGAGAGGGCGGAGCCTGACTCCATCATTTCAGCGTACCTGGTACTCATTAAAGTTCACATCTCCAAACTGTCCTCTCTGCAGGCGATTCACAAGGTCCACCTGCTCGTTTGACAGTACGATGTCACTCCCTGTCTGCTTGTCATGGACTGTCCTCCTGCAGACGGACGACTGTTAGCTCAGACCTGCAGGCTTCTGTGTAAACTGACCAGGGTCATGCAGTAGCCTGGCTCGTACCAACTCACCAGTATTCAGGGTTGTCCATTTTGTCCAGGAACTCATCCAGCTCATCCTTGTTTCTGATTGGCTTGTAGATCCTCTTCCCATCCAGATCGTAACCAATGTGAGGGAAGTCTTTGTACCACTCGATTGGAATATTTCCCACTGTGTTTCTGATGTCCTTCAAAGAGGACCACAAGGTGACATTAGAGACCTAGACTCAGGACAGACCCATGTATTTTCTACTTACCTCGTCACATAGTAATGGGCAATAAACAACATAAAACCGCCAGCGATAGACATTTTAATTCTTTCCAGACGATTCATGTTGGCCATGTAATCTACCTGAAATTAAAGTCCAGTCCAGACCAAAGATTCCAGAGGCAGTGGTGATTTTCTTAGCATAGCATCTAGCTCTGGTGTTTCTCTCTGTGGTTCTGTTAGCATAGCATTTCAGGTTTGCTGCTGTGAAGACACGGTTGTGCTTTAAAAGGATTTATCAGCACCTAGCCCTTGTCCACCGTCCAAAAGTTAGTATGTTAGCATTATTGGAGCTGGATATGTCTTGAGTAAATGGAGAAGGAATTGGACTTGGTTTAGACTCAAGCCGTCTGATGAGCAGCTCAAACTACTGTGTAGAATGTGTGGAGCAATAGCTGTGGCTAAGAGAACTAATACAACTAATATGTTCAACCATCTTAAAACGAAACTTTTCCCATTGCCAGGTAATGCAGCCAACGCCCAGATCCAGTCCGAAGAACACAGGACAGTAGAAGCAGGAAGCAATCCAGACCTCCACCCAGCAGTCGTTTTCAAACGTTCTCCTGACAGTCAGAGCAGCCCAAGATGGATTGGAATGACCATCACTGTGTACTGGTCTTTGTGTTTTTACTTCTCTGCATCTTGGATCTGCATCCTTGGAACAACCAAGGACTCAAACTACCTTCATATAGTGTCTTTTAGAATGGTGTGCACTAACAGTGTTAATCGCTAGTAAAAAAAAAAAAAAAAAATCATCTTACTTCTTCATCAGATGAGTCGTGTTCATACTCGTCTGTCTTCTCACTTTCTCTGTCGTTCACAGTCTCCTCCTTCTGCAGAAAAAAAAAGTTCCACAGAACAGCAAAAGGTGTGGATCTTTGCTGTACAGGTGTGACACAGGTAAGCTCTACCTGCGAAGACTGCTGTGGCTCCTCTGCCTCCTCATGACATCCCTCCTCCTCTTCACTGTCACTGCCAGAATCCTCCAGTCCAGAATACACACTGTCCTCGCTGTCTGAGAGATCATCATCATCCTCCTCCTCTTCCTCAGTAGGCTTGTTGAACGTGAAGATCTGAACAAGAAACAAATTGAGCCCAAACGAAACATGCAGTTTCTTGTGTAATTCTTGTTTTACTTGAACAGAGCTCAGTTGGATGAGGTTACAGGATCCCTGATGTTTGGTACTTGCACATACAGAGTAATTCACACACTCCAGTTAGAATCTTGTTCGTACCAGCTTGTAGTAAAGACAGTGACCCCCTGCCTTCCTCCCCATCATTAACTCTCGTCTATATGACGCTATTTCTGTCATAGCTACAATCCATTTTTGAAAAATTTAGCGGGGATGTACTTTTCCATAACCTGATATCTCGGGCTGCTGTGACCACCCCGATGTTTAAAACAGTGAAGACCTTGTCTTGACACTCCCCTTTTTTGTGTTTGGTCACCCAATAGGCTCTATCTTGGCGAGACAGGGATCTCTATCTCCAGGGACTTCTCCATGTGCCTTTCTTACACATTTTCAACAGAGATTATCAGGTCATAATCTCTTCCTATGGAGTCTAGAAGGGTTCAAGTAGAATCTATGTTCTGTCTTATATTGGGTAAACTTCCCTTTAGCCTTGAGTTTAACACATCAAAGCACATTTCATTTGCTGTCACGGATCTGACTTCACTTTAAAATTACATGTTTTCCGGTTAGAGTTGGATGAAACCTATCAGAGTATCTCGTGTGAACAGAAGTATCCAGATGTGGTTTCCCCAAAATAATAATTAACAACAATTATGATAATTAAGATAATAATTGTCTTGTTACAGTCCCCAGTTTTACAGGTAGGTAGGATGTACCTGAACGGAAATCCTAAACATTTCAATGCTATTGTTAAGATTTCGGTATATATGTTTTGTCTGATTAATTATACATAAATACTGTGTCCTCCCTTGGGTAGCTCAAAGTAAATACTGTGCACTGTGATCTCAATTCGCTTTGGCGATGAATGAATCAAGTGACGCAGGCGATGATGTTGTGGTAGTGCTACACGTGCCAATGCAGTCAGTCGTTGCTGCGCTGATATACTGTATGTATTAGTCCTTGAACGTTCATACATTATAAGAATAAATGAATAGGATTTGGAGTTGTAAGCCGGTATTTCTATCCTGGTCCCGACGTGGGGAGCTGTGCTGTGTAGAGACAAATATGTTAAAATGGCCGGATGTTGAATGCAGCGTGGTGTCAGTGGCTCATAGGTCAGAGACTGGATAATGACGGTATTCAGTTATGGACACTTCAACAACAGTCACTCAGTTTGCAATGAAATATTTCCAACATCCTGGACGTAACACTTCCCTCCTCCGTTCGCATTCCCACTGTTTTCTAGGACGCTTGACTTCGCCTCGGTTGCCTGCAGCGTTCGTTTCTGTTCACCTGCGTTCTAGCAAACACCACGTGGCCACTTCAGCCAAACACGCGTCTCACCTCCTCCTGCTCCGAGTTGCTCCTCTTATTTACGCTCCTTTCTTTCACTTTCTTCGTTTCTTCTGAGCTTTCTCTCTTGCCTGTGTCCGCCATCGTTCAGCACGAACACGTGGGAATCGTAGGTCAGAGGTCACACTACACAGCCGGAATGCGTGATGAACGTCCCCGTCACGTGTTGTGGAACGTCACCTGGACGCGACAAACAGCTGCGCAGTTGACTGCTTTAGGGGATTTGTTGTTGGAATGTATGTGTGAACAGAAAAGTTGTACGGAGTTGCTGTGGATACACAGAGTCCGACTACAACTACGCCCCTCGGGTATCCGGACCAGACGAGAGTCCGCTTCTCGGCTGCATTTCGTCGGCTGTGGCGGTTTTTGTGGCCGATGGTGCGACGGTTAAGCTAACGATTAGCATCATTAGCTAGCATTAGCTAAAGCGGCGTTAAATCATCACGGTGTGTTTGATTCGGCCCTGTCGATGGAGTTTCTCGGTGGAGGACCAGCGGGGTCTGTGCCTGGCGGCAGCAACGTCCCGGCCTTCCTCACCAAACTGTGGACCTTGGTGGAGGATCCGGACACCGACTCGCTCATCTGCTGGAGTCCTGTAATGTCACAACACGCACCACAGCTTAGTTTAGTACAGCACATGGATAACTAGCACCAAACTTGTGACGAAGTTCGGGTTGATCATTTGAAGTAACGTCTCAGCACATGTTGGTTAAGAGTCGGAGGAGCTGATTCTCCTTTCCCCGTTGTAAACCAGGCATTCACAGCTGGGCTTTGGTAAGGCTGCTCCTTAGGGAAGATCAGCGGAGTCAGTAAAAAGAACCAGCGCTGTGACATAACCTTTAACCCCGATCCGGCGCTACATTCGCGCTAGCATACTTTGGAGTACCGTAATTACGCGGCTATTCGCAGAAAACGTTGAACGGCTACAGAAAGATGAGAAGTGTCACTCGTTTCCCTACCTGGTGTGAAGACCGATCTAGGAGAAGGAGAAAACGTCGATCGTTTGCTCAGAGTTGAGAACAGACAGACAGTGTTGCTGTTATTATGGTAATCCCCATACCTTTTCATTACTGTAATGAGCAGCAGCAGCTGATCGACGAGCAACAGCAACTTGCAACTTCACAACTTCCAGCAAAAAAAAAACCTCACAATTTTCTCCTAGCTTCTGTTTCAAGATAGATTATGATACTAAAGAGAATGAATATCAGTAGCGATACCATTGGTGTTAAAGGGTTAAACGATATTGTCACAGCTTACATAGTAGAGTTCAGTGGGGAAGTTTATATCTAGATATCTGATCAGAATGTACATGGTCAGTTGAGACTCAAGAGGGTCAGGAATCAAAGCTTCATTGGTTTGAATCCATTTGGTGTACTCCATGGAGATGGTTAGGGTTCAAATCACATCATTTCATATCAAAACTGAAACAAGTTCTAATGTTAAGTAAGTCAACATGGCAGCTTCTCTTAACACAGCTGTAGCTCCATAAAGGTGAAAGAAGAACAGATTGAGTGAGTGTTTAAATAGAGGAGTGATCAGGTAAAACTACTTGACCGATGTGAAGTACTCAGGAATGAATGGGAATCTTCCAAAATCGAACATCAGCATCATCCTTTTTGTATTTTCTTTGTGTTAGAAAAGAAACGGGTGTCAGTAGAACAGTGCGATAGTGTGTCAGTCCTTTCAGATCAGCTCAGCTGAGGATGTTGACCACAAGGGGCGTCTTGTTCCTTTTTGTTTTTAGAGTTTGATGTTTATCAAACTCTTTGTGTGCTAGGGTGGAACCAGCTTTCACGTCTTCGATCAGGGTCGGTTCTCCAAAGAAGTTCTACCAAAGTTCTTCAAACACAACAATATGGCCAGCTTCATACGTCAGCTTAACATGTGTGAGTGAGACAAAACAAAATGCACCCAGAATTTCTCTGCGTAGCAGCACGATCGAAAGAAAGAATATCATCTTAGAGGGTCTGACCATATTGCCTTTCAGACGGGTTCCGGAAGGTGGTCCACATTGAGCAGGGGGGTCTTGTGAAACCAGAAAGGGATGACACAGAGTTTCAACATCTGTTCTTCATCAGAGGACAAGAAAACCTGCTGGAGAACATCAAACGCAAAGTCACCACTGTATGTACATGCATGTGAACTTGTGACTTGAATGCATTGTACTGTGTCATCGTGTGAGGCTGTCTCCATGGTAACAGAATACCTGGACTGTGATTGGTGCAGGTATCATCAGTGCGTCCGGAGGATGCAAAGATCTCAACAGAGGAAGTGAACAAGATCCTGAATGACGTGCAGCTGATGAAAGGAAAACAGGAAACAATTGACTCCAGAATCATCGCCATGAGACAGTAAGAATCTCTCACAGCCGATCAGCTCTGGGTCTGTTTCCAAACAGAAATATAACACAGCAACACACAGCAAGATCAACAGCCACAACCGTTGGCTGGAGAAGTAGGACGAACGTGGCAGAAATTACTAGACAACCAAGGGCAGATCACCTCCACAGCTGCTGGTTGGGTGAGTCGGGTCTGCTGTGGTCAGAACCGACCAAAGGAGAGACTATGCAGGTTCTGATGAAGTTGTCAGAACAGGCATCACGCTTTATTGTGTAAACCAAACCCAGACACGTCAGGATTAATCAAATTTATGGTTAATGGCAATGATGAAACTCATGGTGGGTGAATCGTAAGTATTTTAATACTCACAGTATCTCGTGAGACTTTTTTTGACGGGATTTATGTCGGAGATGTGGAAGTAGTTGAACTAACGATGTGGCTGAACCTGCATGTCTCCTAAACGTGAGAACCACTTCAGCGCTGAAAATTAGAGATGCACGTTTTTTTCCACTGATACGAGAGCTGATAACTTACTGCTACTCATTTACCGATACCGATCAAATTTCAAACTTAAGAAATAGGTGAGGGTCAGAAATGAACATATTTATTTATTTATTGATCAAATGAAAACTTATTTAAAGCTGTATTTAAATGCATAATAAAAGACGTATCAAGCTAACAAGGCTAATAGCACACGTCCATCAATCAGTAGAGAATCTTCTGTCCTTATTTCTATCAGCGGATGTTGGACTGGGACGATCACGTCCTATTTTATGGGCAAACATACGTCTAAAAAATAGCGACGGCTCTGAAGTCCAAACCGCGACTCCAAGTGTTAACAAGCTGACAGAAGCTGTTGCCCAAAACTAGGATCAGGAATTAAGACGGGCTATCTCTCGACTTATCCATGATCCAGTTGCACAAGAGTGGGACAGAGGAAAGGTCAGTATGTTATGGTATAAGTTACCATGGAGGTTTACTCTGTTAGCCAACCTGCTCCAGACCAGAATAAGTTCCACAATCTATTTCATCTCGTCCCTCATTTCAGTCAACAGTCAGCACAAACCAAACCCAAAAGTTATTCCTCTGACCACTACCCATTGTTATCACATTCACCTAGACCCACTGTGGGAACATTTCAATCTTTGTAGATAAATTATTTTAGATGATGTTGAAATTAATTACAGGGTAATTGAATTGTTTAATTTACCTTCAGACTATATGTCAAATATACATCCCATAAAAATACAGTCACACTTCAAAGAGTAACATGAGGATCTTTTATTGGATAAAGATAAATGAAAGCATGTGAACCATCAGCTCTGTTCAAAACTGAAGTCACACAATAACTGTACAAGATAGAAAGTATGGAATCAGCACATATTACACATATACAATACACACCGCATGTCTGTTCTCTGAAATAAATGCAGGTCAAATCCATCACAACATCACAACCATCAGCATCCTCCCTACGCAGTATACAGCACAAACAACACGAGAGGCCAGTTTGAACTGAATTAACAATCCCTCTGCCAATGTAGGTCATATATTAACGTATATTCACAGCATGTGTCTCTGCCATTGAACTTCAGTTGAAAACATCTAACCTCGACAATGTGAGATCCCAAAGCAGAACAGTCTGAGGTGATGATACCGACCACTGCACCATGTTTTATTGTTGGCTATTTAGATTGTGATGGTTTCAGCGGAGAAGTCAGTGTGTATTTGTTCACTACTTACACATTCAGAAGGTCAGAAATACTTTGCCACACTTTCTCTCTTTGTTTTATGAATGTGAAGGTGTTGCCGTTATTTTTAATTTGCTCCTTTACCTCCTCCTAATCTCCATGAGGATTTCAACCCCTGACGGAAAATAGTACACCATGGTCAATCACCATGGTGACAGGAACCAGCCCGGAGTCTTTTTTAGAGGAGAAGTTTGGAGTTAGCAGGCGTCTTCTAGTCTTTCAAACACTGTCGTAGTGATGCTGGAGTTTCAGGTGTGTCTTTACATCGACCCCGCAGCAGGGGAAGTTACGGCAGATGTAGGAGAAAAGGAGCGCTTGATTTGCTCACCTTAACCCACCTACAGCACAGTACACTAGCTCAGCAGTCTCGCTGCTCTTGTTTTTGTTTGCTTTTGTTTGACAATTTATGATAAGTTATTGGTTCGATGTGTTCATTCAGTCTTCTTCCACTTATTCCGGTTAAGGGTGGTCGGTGGTCCGATATGTATGACGTCATAATGCCTCATATCGGATCAATAATTATCGTCTCAATATTCATCATGCACCCCTACAAAATGGGAGAGAGAAGCAATCTGCCAGAACTTTTTCCACCAAATAGACATATTCAGTCGCCATGTGGGACCATTTCTGCTTTATGAAAAATGACCCAGCTGCTACCGGAGAGTGGAGAGTAAAGGTCAAACCTGACTTGACATCTTCAGGATAACATCCATCCCTCTGCACCAAAATCAAAATAATGAATTCATGTTTAACACATGTTTAACGTCGCTGTACGTTCACAGACACACACACACCTTTTCAAGGCAGGAGAGAGAGGAAGAGCATGGGACGAGGGGGGTCCAAGCTGGAGCTGTCAGCTGCAGCCTCTCTTCCCCTCTATTCGTTGATTCACAACAGCAATATTCCTGAAGACAATCATATGATACAACGTAAACTATTCACTATGTACCGTATTACCACTTACCTACATTCGTCTGCTTGAAAATGAGTCATCAAGTCGAACGTGGGGCATAAAGCATGGTTTCTCAGGGTTGAAGGGATGATGCTGATAGATCAAATGTTCTCATCCAGTCGATTGATATCCTCTTTTAAATGGATGGTCCAGTGATAATATTTTATCCAATTTCAGCCAAAAATTAACCCTGATCAGGATGCAGCTCAGCCGAGTGTGGAAAAGTCATTTTCAGACTCCAATAAATCTGCTCCTCATCTACACAAGCCAAAGACCTGAACCATAAGGTGGCATGTTTCATATCAAAGGACATGATTCCCTGTCAGGGTGTGGAAAAACCTGGATTTCTAAAATAAGTTAAATTCTCCTTGTTTCCCTCCATATCAGTAATAAGGATAGGATAATTAGGATAATCACACCTTCCTAAAATGTAATCGTGACATTCCAACTTGCAACCGAGCGTTAGTCCAGTTGTCACCGAGTCACTGAGCTGCGACCTACTGTTGTCTCCATAGCAACAAATGTATTGCAGCGTGCCACAAAGCGGAACGTAACACACCCACCAGTGAACTCATCTGTTCTTGTCCATGAATTTTTGCGATAGTGCGCCCTCCTTGCCCTCCGTCCAAAAGTTAACACATTTGTTAGCATGTTTCTTGTACTTGTATACGTCACACAGCCACATGCGTACCTGTCGCCAGCTTGCAACTGATTGGTCAGAACCTTTATCAGGGATAGAAGAGGTAGAATCCTCTAGAACTTGTAGAACCGACCAGTAATGAGGTCCAATGGGACCGTTCAGACCTCTGACACTGCTGCTGCAATTGTTGAGCTGCATCACAAATCTTTGGTCTGGACTGGACTTAAGACCTGGAGGACAAGAGAGATTACGTGCTGTTGTGATGAAGTTTAATAAATTAACAGCGTTCTCATGTCCTTGTTTTTTTTTCCTCCAACACAAAATCAGAGGAAGGTGTTTTCATTTCTTGGAGCGTTAACAAGCAGCAGCTGTGTGCATGTGATAATAATAAGTTAATAAGTGACCTGTAATTTGTTCTTTCTGGCTGATTTTAGTGGAGCACTGCTTTGTGTGTGTGTGTGTGTGTGTGTGTGTGTGTGTAAAAGCCATGCTTATTATAAACCGATGCTTCCTATTGAATTAGTGGTTAGTTAATAGTTTCATCAACTTTGACAGACTGTTCTGATTTTCCTCTGATTGTTCCAGAACATTGACAATCAATGCGTAGTCATCCATCATTCATTTCATTCAAACTTCAGGTCAGATGTGGACCTGCAGAGAGACACAGAGTCCAGCACAAAGAATCAAACCCTGCTTGTGTGTTTCAGTGAGAATCAGGCTCTGTGGAGGGAAGTGGCCATTCTGAGACAGAAACACGCTCAACAACAGAAAGTCGTCAACAAGGTAAAGCTCAACACGTCAGCACTCCAACTCTAAAACTGTTTAGTCAAGTACGGTACAGTAGAATCCATCAGAATATTGTTATTGGACTTCGTGGACGTTGTTGGCGCTTTTCCACGACGCGGTTGCAGCTCGGATCGCCTCGCCTCCACTCGTTTTTGATCCAGACAAGCTCTTTCCCATTACACTTCAGTACCTCATTAATAATACTTCACAGCACCGGCTGCGGCAAACTGCCGTGATAGTGTTTTTTATACGTGAGACAAACACATAAACAATGCGGAAGATAGTGCAGTTGCAGAGTGAGAAAAGAGAAACAGCAGGACACGATCACCAACGCGGACCTCTGCCCCGTTCTGCATGTCTCTGCGTCCAGCTCTTATAATAAACATTCTAACCAGACAAAAAACGAAAACCTGTGTGTTTTGTGCACATCAGCCATGTTCAATGGCAGGAGCCTCACGTACATGTCGTACGATTAAATCCAGAAAATGTACCAACAAAACATTCCAGATGTATGAAACTGTGTATGAGTAAATCAAAGCACATTTCCTTCGTACATGTCAATCAACGTGGAACAGACCGCACATGTGGGAGTACTAGTCCACACCCCTAATTGCTCCATATTTACATATGCAAATGATATAAACAAACCCTCCACATGGAGGGTTTTTGCACCATCAAATATTGCAAATTCCGGCCATGATTAAAACTGTGAAGATGAGGAACGTCACAGAATGTGAGTTGGAAACGTTAATTCATGACGTGGAGGTGTAAAAAACATCTTTTTCTCCACGCTGGCCTCAATTGAATGGAGAGGACAGCTCACCCATAGGAGCAGAGAGAGTCTGCTCTCACAGGGTGATGATCATCCCCACGGTAAATATAGATATATTTATTATTCAGGTCACTCACAAATGTCATTACACAAGTCAAACAACGAATCTGCCCGCAGCCAAAGTGGATAAGGTTGATTTGTCTTCATGCTGGATGTCAGAGAGGAACACACTTTGAACAGGTCGAATTCTTCTATTTCTCACCGTTCAGCAGACACAGAGTCAGTGGACGGTCACAAGTCCATCTTCGTATCACAGACTCAGGGGATTCCACCTGCGTCTCCGGTGTCAGTCGATCCTCCGCCGGAGACGCCGGCTGCTGATCCGTCCGCCACAAGAGGACATGGAAGGCGATCGGTGGCGTCTGAGCCTTGGATGACTGATAAACGTTAAAAAATCCATCCATACTACATTAAACCAGTTCCTCAGTCAGTGAATGCTCGTTACTGCCACTTATGGTTGAATCACATTTAGTCGGACTGGGGAAAAGAAAAAAACCCTGTCACCCTGTTGTGAGGCAATGTGATGATAAATGTGCATGTTCTGATCATAGACATATATATATAGAAGGCTAGATGCCTCACCGGCGCTGCTGGCCAATGGAGAGCGACGTCGCCACACCGCGGCCATCTTGCCACGGGGTACTGGCTCATTTATAACATTGTGTCCATTGCACATGTACTTTTTAAATAACCATAACTTGCTCAATTTTCAATTTTTGATTTAGGTTTCAGCCTTGACAACTTGAGCGGTGACACAGCTATGCTGCACAACAAAGTCGATTTTTCGAAAAAAAAGTCTGCAATTTGTCCAGTTATAGCCACGTTGATAACGCTTGTAATAAACCAAACCGTTTGTAAATCTGTCAAGATTTCAGCAAGTTCAGAGTAATTTTGTTTGAGCAGGTCACTCACCTTCCTGTCGCCACCATACAGCGTATTCGAATAGAACCCCGTGGCAAGATGGCCGCCGGTGAACGACGTCGTAGGCTCCTCCTTGAGGCATCTAGCCTTCTATATATGTCTATGGTTCTGATCGTGGCTGGTATCATTGTCCTTCACACCTGGGTGTGTTCAGTGTTTGTCAGTGTTTCCAAGTCACCATTGTCACGCATTCCCTGATTCGGCCCTAAGTGTCGCCAACGGCTCCAAAGCAATAGAGTGTGTACGACAGCTCTGGAATGCAGCACCGCACAAGTCCACCATCATTTCACTCTTGATACACCTGAACTTGAACGTGGAAAATTATGTACGACACGTTTTTGTTCGTATGAACCCTTGGTACCTGAGGCCCCTGGAGACGAGGAAGAACTGTATCGCTATGGTTGGTAAAAATGATGGTAGATTGTTGTAGATGTTGATGGCAGTGCTTGAGACGGCCCTCTCTCTGTAGTGACCAATCAGAGGCCGACAGTCTGAAAAGTCACGTTAGTATCAGCTCAGCTCACTTGGAACCTCCACAAAGGAGGTACTAAACAAGTACCAGGTTCTGTCGCCAGTGGAAACTCAACAAAAAAAAAAACTGGGTTGTCGTGATGGAACAGTGTAGTGGAAAAGTGCAGTAGAGTACAGTACATCAGAATACAGCAGAGTACAGTAGAGTACAATAAATACATCAGAATACGGTAGAGTACAATAAATACATCAGAATACAGCACAGAACAGTAGAGTACAATAAATACATCAAAATATACCAGAGTACAGTAAGGTACATCAGAGTAGACAACAGTAGAGATGAGATAATAGCAGACAAACCCTCTTGCTAGCTGACCACCTTCCCATGTCTAATTGAATTCTGTCTCTCCAGCTGATCCATTTCCTGGTGTCTCTAATCCAGTCCAACAGGATTATGGGGGTCAAGAGGAAAATGTAAGTATGGAGAACCATCATTGAATTGAACTTGTCTAGGGACTATGAGGCGTAGGTCTTCAACGTACAATGGAGCCCGACCAGCGTTCCTGGCATTGAGGAGAAGAGATTTCACAAGAGCCAGTGAGGGAAGATCCTGATTTACAGAGAAACTATACTGAAAACAAACGGAGAGTCCTCAAGCTCCCGTGGCTGAAGCTGATGTGTAGCTATCTGTGTACGTGTCCAGAGTGAATACCACCGGTCCGAGCACAGATCTTGGTGCTCTCTGGTTACTTTGATGCATGGAGATTTAATGGTGCTGTGCTGTGGGATTTTCATGTGTTGTATGTCCTTCGTGTCTGCAGTCCTCTCATGTTGAATGACTCAAGCTCCGCCCACTCCCTCCCTAAATACTCTCGTCCATTGTCATTAGAGCACATGCAGGTAAGCACTGCGCCCAAAAACGTGGTTGTGTGAGAACCAGTGATTTTCGCTGACCCATTGACTGTCATGAGAAACAGTACATGTCAAACCAAAAAGGTAACCCCCCCCCCCCCCACTGTGTCTCCAGGCTCCAGCCAGTCTCTTCCCGTCTGACTCCTCAATGACCTCTGGAACAATCATCTCAGACATCACAGAGGTGGCCACGCCCACTGTCGAGGATGTGGTCAGTGATTGGACAGAAACAGGGTGAGAAATGAGAAACTCTCACAGCAGAAATCCATAGGACGGCTCACTAACAGCCAGTGACTGTCATGCCTGCAGAGAGAACCAGGTGGTCAACTTGAAAGAGGAGCAGTCCAGTCCTGACGTGGTGGTCGGATGTCCTCTTCTAGAGGGTGGTACAGCACCTGTTGACACCCCCCTCTCTCCCACCACCTTCATCAACTCCATCCTTCAAGAAAATGATACTCACCCTGCCCAGAACACCTCTACAACCAACCCTTTGCCAGGTAAAACCCACCTTCCCTCGTCTGCCCCTGGTGTTACCCGACCTGAAGTCAATTAGTCTGTAGAGGGTAACAATGAGAACAGCTCTTACTCTTTCTTTGTGTTTCTTCTTTAGCCAGTTCCATTGTTGTGATGAGCCCTAACTCCACTGGGCTCCTCCCACCGGCCCCTGACAGCCAATCTCCTGTCCTAAACCTAGCCACACCTCAGCAGAAATGTCAGACCATCGCCTGTATTGACAAGTAAGACTCTGAACTGTTGTAAGCCACTGCTACAACATCTGCCAACTGCAAACCACCATTTACTACCCTGCCCACACACAGCTCTACCAAACACTGACTAGTTACCTGCAACAAGGAGGTAATGTTGTAGCCAACGTGTCTGTGTGTGTGGTAGCAACATAACTTAAAGTTGAACGGATGGGACATGGAGCAGATGTTTGTAGTCTTTTTGACCCATCTGGAAAGGAACCTTGTAAAGGGTTCTTTATCACTGGACGATAGGGCCATTTTCAGCATATGTGTCCAGAACTCCACAATAAATGGTCAAATTGAAAAAAAAACAGGATACATTAACTATAGATGACTTTTCCAACACGGCTTGGCTGCACAACAGCTCTTTTTTTGGGTTTCCACTGGCAATAGAACCTGGTACCTGGTACTTTTTATAGTGCCACATCCATCAAGGTTCATCAAGTGACCCAATGTAGGAGTAAACCCTAATCCCTACATAATCCCTACGGACAGAGGGACGTCCTCTGATCGGTCTCTACGGACAGAGGGACGTCCACTGATCGGTCCCTACGGACAGAGGGACGTCCTCTGATTGGTCCCTTCGGTCCCTACGGACAGAGGGACGTCCTCTGATCGTTCCCTACGGACAGAGGGACGTCCTCTGATCGGTCTCTACGGACAGAGGGACGTCCACTGATCGGTCCCTACGGACAGAGGGACGTCCTCTGATTGGTCCCTTCGGTCCCTACGGACAGAGGGACGTCCTCTGATCGGTCCCTACGGACAGAGGGACGTCCTCTGATCGGTCCCTACGGACAGAGGGACGTCCTCTGATCGGTCCCTTCGGTCCCTACGGACAGAGGGACGTCCTCTGATCTGTCCCTACGTACAGGGACGTCCTCTGAGTAGGGACAGAGGGACGTCCTCTGATCGGTCCCTACGAACAGAGGGACGTCCTCTGATCGGTCCCTACGGACAGAGGGACGTCCTCTGATCGGTCCCTACGGACAGAGGGACGTCCTCTGATCGGTCCCTGATCGGTCCCTACGGACAGAGGGACGTCCTCTGATCGGTCCCTGCGGACAGAGGGACGTCCTCTGATCGGCCCCAAGAGGGACGTCCTCTGATCGGTCCCAAGAGGGACGTCCTCTGATCGGTCCCTACAGACAGAGGGACGTCCTCCGATCTGTCCCTACGGACAGGGACGTCCTCCGATCGGTCCTCACGGACAGAGGGACGTCCTCTGATCTGTCCCTACGTACAGGGACGTCCTCTGAGTAGGGACAGAGGGACGTCCTCTGATCGGTCCCTACGGACAGAGGGATGTCCTCTGATCTGTCCCTACGGACAGGGACGTCCTCTGATCGGTCCCTACGGACAGAGGGACGTCCTCTGATCGGTCCCTGCGGACAGAGGGACGTCCTCTGATCGGTCCCTACGGACAGACGGTCCCTGCGGACAGAGGGACGTCCTCTGATCTGTCCCTGCGGACAGAGGGACGTCCTCTGATCTGTCCCTGCGGACAGAGGGACGTCCTCTGATCGGTCCCTACGGACAGAGGGACGTCCTCTGATCGGTCCCTACGGACAGAGGGACGTCCTCTGATCGGTCCCTTCGGTCCCTACAGACAGAGGGACGTCCTCTGATCTGTCCCTACGGACAGGGACGTTCTCCGATCGGTCCTCACGGACAGAGGGACGTCCTCTGATCTGTCCCTACGTACAGGGACGTCCTCTGAGTAGGGACAGAGGGACGTCCTCTGATCGGTCCCTACGGACAGAGGGATGTCCTCTGATCTGTCCCTACGGACAGGGACGTCCTCTGATCGGTCCCTACGGACAGAGGGACGTCCTCCGATCGGTCCCTACGGACAGAGGGACGTCCTCCGACCTGTCCCTACGGACAGGGACGTCCTCCGATCGGTCCCTACAGACAGAGGGACGTCCTCTGATCGGTCCATAGAGACAGAGGGACGTCCTCCGATCGGTCCCTACGGACAGAGGGACGTCCTCCGATTGGTCCCTTCGGTCCCTACTGACAGAGGGACGTCCTCTGATCGGTCCCTACCGACAGGGACGTCCTCCGATCGGTCCCTACAGACAGAGGGACGTCCTCTGATCGGTCCATAGAGACAGAGGGACGTCCTCCGATCGGTCCCTACGGACAGAGGGACGTCCTCCGATCGGTCCCTACGGACAGAGGGACGTCCTCCGATCGGTCCCTACGGACAGAGGGACATCCCCCGATCGGTCCATAGAGACAGAGGGACGTCTCCTGCTCCATCTCTTTTCTCTCACGTTTTCACAAAAGTTCAAAAATAGTCGTAACTTCTCCATCTCCTCCATGTTCCACATTGTTTATGTCACATTAAAAAAATCTGTCATGGCTGTTTTGAGCAGCTGGCACTGTGATGTCAGCACCCACATTGAAGAGGATCTGAATTGTACTGGAAAGCGCCTGAATTGAACCAAACGGAGTAGAGCCGAGCGAACCATAGCACTGTGCTGCAGACACAGCGCTGACCTTTGTTTCTGTATTTCAGGTCTGAGCTGTCTGATCATGTCGAGCTCATCGACAGCGGTCTGGAACACCTACAGAACACTCTGAATTCGCAGGCATTCAGCTTTGACACGTCTCCTCTGATGGAGGTGAGTGTGTCTGTGTTTCATTCATGTCTGCTACGTCTCTAATCGGAGTGAAGAAGGAGTTACGCATGACGTGTGCTGCAAATATCAATTAGTGATCAACTTCAAAATGAATCAGAATGTTGTTCATTGTTCATTGAATACAGCTGACCGTAAATATATATAGCATATAGCATAATTGCACATATTGTAATATCACAATGGCCAGATTGCGATATCAGACTTGCATTGTCCCTTATTTTTTTCTAAAAACCTTAAAATATGACAACAGCAAACAAGGGTGGTAGATGTTGCTGTGAAGTCAGTAACAGGACTGGTTGTCAGAGAATGCAAACAGCTCATCAACATTTTTTATGTTTCATATTATGTTTCGTTTTAAGAATGACCAAACTCGATTTTCACTAAACCAGGAGCGGATCTGTGTACATGTGACTGCTGACAGCTGGATGATGTTCAGACATCAAATTCAGAGCTATTTCAATTATCACTTGACAATACCACTACCTGTGTGTCCAGTTTTTCAGTTCGCTCCCGTCCTCTGGAGACTTTGACCTCGACAGTTTGGACACAGTGAGTTGTACACACTTTTATTCATCATTCTGCATGCGCAGGTGACAAGTATTAGTCTACGTACAGAAGTGCATTATTGTGTCGTGTGTACATGAGTATTAGTCTACGTACAGGTACGTACATGAGTCTTAGTCTACATACAGCTACGTACGCGGGTATTAGTCTACGTACAGGTATGTACACGAGTATTAGTCTACGTACAGGTACGTACACGAGTATTAGTCTACGTACAGGTACGTACATGAGTCTTAGTCTACGTACAGGTACGTACACGAGTATTAGTCTACGTACAGGTACGTACATGAGTCTTAGTCTACGTACAGGTATGTACACGAGTATTAGCATGTGCATATGTCCTGAGGTCCCACCTGTGTGATGTCACTGTGTTCTTGAAGCTGCTGTCTGAGGAAGCTCCTAAAGGAAGTGCTGAAAGCAGCCCCACCTCTGGCGTTGGTAAGAACTGCTCACCGGTTGATACAAACATCATTAAACCAACTAATGTCCTGTTTTCTTACCTTACTTTTATTGGTAACTGCTCTGTGATTGGTCCAGGGAAACAGCTGGTTCAGTACACACCTGTGCAGATCTCCGAACCAATCATTTTGGGGGAAGGGGGGGCGGACCTGCCCTCTCTACTGGAGCTGGAGGCAGAACCTTTCCTCACCTCTGACCTGCCCACTGATGACCTGGCCGTCGAACCGATAAGCCACGCCCACTTTGACCACTGACATCTTTAGGAGGGGAAGGAGAGCTGTGAACTTCGCTGAATGTGACCTTTGACAAACTCAACATCATTTGGCAACATCAGCGTCAGCAGCGACTGATCAGGTGTGATCCAATCAGTCGGACAGAGGTCACACCTAGAGTATGAAGAGGTCATATACTTGCGTCCTTTGCTGTTTTTATTTTAGTGTTTGGTTTGTCTTTGCTTCTATTTTTGTGTCACTCATTCTAAATACCCTTTTGTCTGTCGCTGAGTGTGATGTCACCTGTGATGTCACACCTGCACTGGATGGATTAGCTGCCGTAATGTTCAGGAAACATGTAAATTACATTGGACAGAATGACGATTATTTTTGGAGAGATTTAATGTGACATATTTATTCTCTCACCACAAGAGACACATGGTGACACCATGACACCAGAGTTACCATGGAGATGACCTGAAGTGAGTGATGTGTGAGATCAGTATGACTTGAGATAAATGATTTGTATTATTGTATCTGCAGTTTCTCTGATGCTGGACAATCCTCCATCCAGCTTATGTTCATACACTAATACGTCATTGGTTGTTAGAACTCAATTAAACCTTCCCCATATGAAGCGTCATTGCATTTTAGCAGTTAGCAGCACCTGTGACTGTTTCCTGACAGTTGAACCAGCCTGTTCTTCAACATTTAACATGTGAGTCTGACTGAAGTTGAATCTGGAAATTGTTGCATCCAAACAGGAAGCTGATGTTCAGTGTAAAAACCTGTGTGATCAACTCGTTTGTTATTAAAATCTTTTGGAACGCTTCAGTGGTCACCTGATATGCTGGTGATGACATCATCAAAGATGGGATGCAAGATGAAATGAACAGCAGACAGACGGTCACTAAGTTGATGTTCAGAATAGACAGAAACATTTATGTAAGTCTGAAAACACAAAGACATTTCACATCTTGACAATAAACATGTCACTGCCTGTATGATGTCGTTAGGTGAAAAAAATTCCCTCACAGAAACCTGATTGATTTTCCCACAAAATAAACCAAAAGCAGGTGCACTCAGTGGGCGGGGCCTACATCTAGTGGGAGGGACTTCCTGGGCCATGTGGATTGATCAGTACATTGGAACTGGTAGCGAAGGAATCGAACTTGTGGCTTCATGTGGAAGTCAGCAGGTATCCTCCAGTTCCACATTTTCTGCACCTGTCGGGAAACAGTGTGAGCAGTTTGTTCAAGTTCAAAGAATCTGGAGTGACCATGTCCACACAGAGACACTTTCTCGTGTAATCATATATTTTGCATCCTTTTGTCCGATTGTCCTAATTGATCCTGTAAACACGTTCTGGGGTCTGAACCACGAATCTCCATCAACAAGTCCTGGATTACTTGATTAATCCAGGCCTGAGTTATCCAGATCATGGCGATCAGGATCATCGGTACCACGAAGCTGGACATCAACTCGATAACTCAACCCAGGTTTGTCTCATCAAGACCCATGAACTTGCATGTATAAGAGTGTGTTCCGAGGCAGCAGACCAATCACAATCATGAGCGCACGAACAGGAGACAGCACCTCTTGCTGGTTAATGCTGGAAAAGTAAGAGAAGTCAGTGATAAGGCAAACAGCAGTCCAGGGAGTAAGAATTGGTACCTCCTATCAATGATCCTCCGTGAAATTAGAGTTAGATCGGTCCTGGAAGATTCTTTCACACCGTAACTCTCTCCTCACCACCTGTCTTACAGGAGATTATTACAGGTCATTATTTTTTCTGACATCTGATTGGCCAGTGGGTGGTGCTTTTCACAGGATCGGATTCAATCCTGACAGTTACCCTGCTATGGAGCAGGATGGTGGCAAATTACCATGGAGACAGGTCTTGATAAAAATAAATCCGGCTTTGTGGTACAGAAAACCCAGGGTGAACCCTGAACTTACCTCACTAAAACAAAATCCTGCTTTGTGGTACAGGACCCTGGTCTCCGGGTGAAAGTATGTGAATACATTGCTCTCACGTTCTGCATACTTTCCATATTAAGTGGCAATCGTCCGACTCTGACCTTTGACCCCGCCCACCCCCACTTGCTGCCCACTATTCTTGCTGCAGAAGATAATGAGTCTGTTGAAAGCCGTGAGCGTTGATACTTCTGTGTCTGCATAGTTCCACGTTGAATCTGGCCACAGTTTTGGTTTTTACCATTCTGTGTTTTTCGTAGTTCACCTAAAGCAACAGCGACTCAAAGTGAGCGGAACTTGTTACCACAGCATCTCCAACAAGATCTGCGTCATTTCCCACTCACTTTTTCTGTCTAAAATTGCATTTTGGATGGTAGCATTCTCGACTGGAGAAAAGATTGCCGGAGACACTGTTCCCCATCGGAGGACCCAGTGACGCTGGGGTTCACGGTGGATTGCGATCAGGTGAGGGATTTGCACTCTGTCTCCCGCCAGGAGCCAACCCTGACAGGAGTCCCTGACTGCTACCATGACCTCGCTGAGATATTCGCTGAAGGTGAAGGCCATCTCTCTCCCCCGGCACTATCCCTATGACTGTGCTATAGACGTGATCCCAGGTGCTCCTCTCTCCAAGGGGAGGTTGTTTTCAATTTCCGGACCTGAGAGGACAGTGATGTAGGAATACATCGACACCTCCCTGAAGGCGGGGCTGATCTGCCCTTCCTCCTCCCCGGTAGGGGCTGTCTTCTTCTTCGTTGGGAAGAAGGACGGATGAGGCCCTGCATTGACTGTGGCCCCCTGAATGACATAACTGTCAAGAACCGGTACCCCCATCCCCTCATGTCCTCTGCTTTCGAACAATTACAGGCTGCCCGAGTATTCACCATGCTGAACCTCTGGAATGCTTATCACCTGGTTTGGATCCGAGAGGGGGACAAGTGGAAGACTGGTTTCAACACACCCACCGAACACTATGAGTACCTAGTCATGCCCTTTGGTCTCAGTAATGCACCTGCTGTTTTCCAGAATATAGTCCACGATGTCTCAAGAGATTTCCTGGACTGGTTTGTGTTCGTCTATGTCGACGATATCCTAATTTACTCGTCGGACCTTGAAAGCCATACCGGCCATGTCCGGCAGGTCCTCAAGCATTTGCTACGGAACCAATTATATGTGAACGCCGAGAAGTGCGAGTTTTACGCTGGGACGGTATCCCTCTTGGGTCTAATAGTGACCCAGGGGTTGATACTGATGGACCCGGCTAAAGTAAAGGCCGTAGCTGATTGGCCCGTTCGGGGAAACCGCAAAAAGGTACAGCAATTCCTTGGCTTTGGTAACTTTTATTGTCGGTTCATATGGAATTTTAGTGGCATAGCGGCTCCTCTGCATGCCCTCACGTCCTCCAAGGTTCCGTTCAGGTGGAATGAGGTGGCCGACAAAGCCTTCGCACAGCTCAAATCATTGTTTGTCTTGGCACCCATCCTGACTGTTCCGGATCCTACCAGGCAGTTCATAGTGGAGGTGGACGTGTCCAATGTAGGTATTGGCGCAGTCCTCTCCCAGCGCTTAGAGAAGGATAACAAGATCGATCCATGCGCATACCTGTCCAGGAAACTGTCTAATGCTGAAAAGAATTACGATGTGGGTAACAAAGAATTGTTAGCAGTTAAGACCGCCCTAGAAGAGTGGCGTCACTGGTTGGAAGGTTCGCAACTTCCTTTTGTCATGTGGACAGACAGCAAAAATCTCCAATACCTCAAATCTGCCAAACGGCTGAATGCCCGTCAGGCTTTGAACTTGAACGATTAAGGTTCAAGTTCACCCTCTCTTACAGGCCTGGGTCGGAGAACGCCAAGCCGGACGCTCTCTCCCGCCTGTTCGATCCTGAGCCGTTTGCCAAGATACCGGAACCCATCCTCCCATCCTCATGTGTGGTAGGAGCGGTATCGTGGCAAATAGAATCTGAAGTT
The DNA here is from genome assembly GCA_901007665.1 of Aeoliscus strigatus. Lineage (NCBI taxonomy): Eukaryota > Metazoa > Chordata > Actinopteri > Syngnathiformes > Centriscidae > Aeoliscus > Aeoliscus strigatus. Next base: position 41,551 of record CAAKHB010004509.1, read on the forward strand.
AAACAGGCCAATGGCAATAACAGGCCACCAGAGGGCTGCCCCCCCCAATCGACAACACATCCCGGGGGAGCTGCGCTCAAATCTGTTCTATCATGTCACCCTGGTATAAAACGAACTTTATTTTTTGTCAAGCAGCGATTCTGGTGGCCGGCCATGGAGAAGGACGTCAAGGAATATGTGGAGGCCTGTGGTGTGTGTGTGCTCGATCCAAGGTGGCCACCAGCTCCCCATGGTCCAACATTTGGATGGACTTCGTCAATGAACTCCCCATGTCTGACGGTAACACCGCGGTTCTCACTGTGGTGGATAGATTCTCCAATCTGCAGATTGCCATCTGCTAAAGAAACAGCTCTTGTCATGTGTGACCATGTGTTCCGTATCCACGGCTTCCCCGTGGACATTGTGTCAGACTGTGGCCCCCAGTTTGTTTCCAAGTTTTGGAAGGAGTTTTGTGGCCTCGTCGGGGCCACAGTCAGCCTTTCCTCTGGCTACCACCCGGAGCGGCTGAATCAAGTGCTGGGGACCTGCTTACCGTGTTTGGTGGCACAGAACCCTTCCTCCTGGAGCAAACTGTTTTATTTTGAAAGTCTGTTTGTGTTGTCATTTCTGCCACCTTGCCCTTCCTCCCTTAATTACCTGATTTGTTTCACCTGTTCCCCCTTCTCCCTATTTAAGCCTGTCAAGTCTTTTGTTTTGTGCCAGATCGTTGTCTATTGACTCGAGAAAGCATCCCTGAACCATAGTCTGTCTAGTCTAACTCAGACACCTCACTCAAGGGAGTGAGTATCTGAGTTGCTTTGTTAACTTTTCATAGCCTTGTTGTTTTCTATATCCAATCCTTAGCTTTAGATTTGCGCTTTATGTTTAGATTCTCCAAAATGCCTTTTACTCCTTCTGGGAGATTTCAGTTCTGGTTCTTTGGGGGGGTTTTTGGTACTTAACACCTCCACGTGAGTGTCGCCTTTTTTTCGTTACTATGAATTCATAGAATCGTTTTGATATCTAGTTTGTATTTCCCAAAATTAAAGAGTAAGTTTTTGTTTGCGTCTGGGTCCAGTATTTCCATTGTCCAAATAGAGCAGTCTTAAAGGTGAGAAGCGAGCAAGAAGAAGAAATGCTCAGGATCTGGACTCACCTTCAGGACCCTGACCAGATGGGTGGTACTGTTCAGTGGCTGCACCTGCACAGAACAAACGGAACCAAGAAAACCCAAAGACACCCAGTCAGACAGAACCCCAATGTGTTGACCCTGAAAATCTCTACCCTAACCCTGTAGAAGAACACTTTACCCTTACAACAACTTTACCCTTACCCCCGTCGAACACTTTGATGGGTCCTCGCAAACGTCTGCAAGGCCCACGCTAACAAACCGCAACAGTTTACATCCACGCGGACTCTGCTCTGTGCACAGTGTCATCAGAGCAGTTCCTTACAACAGAAACATGTAAACAGAGCGCAAGGATCTGTGAGCGGATCTGGACCTGTGAGCAACTGTAACCTGGAGAAGACCCTTCCCTCTACCAACCACTCCTTTGTCAATGTCAACACTTGAGTTGAACAAACATTTGAAAAACTCACCAGCTGTCTGTTTGTGATTGGTTACAGATGAATGACCTACGATGACACGTGCACATGTTAGGACAGGCTGAGACACTTTGATGAAAGACACAAATATTTCCTCGTCAGTACCATCTGTACCATCGGTTTCCATCTGTCTGTCTGTTTCCATCTTCCATCTTCTCTCTTTCTCGCGTGTCTCTCTTTGTGTTTCTATCTCTATTTCTCAGTGTCTCTCTCTCTGCCTACACAAGCACTTTCATTGAGTTTAATGTAAAAATATAAATATGTTAAAGTGCTTTTGTATAAAAACAAATAAAAAAATCTGTCTCTTTGTGTTTCTGTCTCTTTCTTGCTGTGTCTTAGGGTGAATCCCAATACACCCCCTTGCCCTTCTTTTTAGCCTACCCCTACAATTTGCACGTTCCCGTGACTCGCTGATTCACTAGTCGCTAGTGAAATTTCCCAGAATGAATCAAACAACAATGGTGACCCCTGGAGAGCGAGGGCATGTGGAGGAGTCAGTGAAGAGGAATTACAAATGTATGTAAAATTTGGCGTTGGAATTTGTAAAAACGTTTTGGTGTAGAGCAAGCACAGTTTAAGGTAAAAATACAAAATGTGACCGCAGTTGCTTATGATGACAAGGCTGCAAGTAACATTGTCCAATTAACGTTAACCAGCAGAAGAACTCCAGCTGTGCCCATGTCCCAGTCGCTATACTAACATTATTGTTAGCTATGACAATGCCAATGGTAGCAAGCACACAGCGTTTATGCCTTCCAGTTATCATGCATTTACTACTAGGTAATGAGGACACCCTAACTTCACAAAGAAGTACGCTGCAAAATCACTGGGGGTGACTGATCTGGCTATCGACTTGGTAAATATCTGTGATTGGGTGCTTAACCATAGCTAACAACCAATTTTGTAATGTTTGTAATGCTGTCTACTGAAGAAATGATGCTTAACAAAACACTTTAAATGTAAAATAAATCTGTAAAATAATCTTTGGGTGTGTCCCCATTGTGCGACTGTTCTCGCACAATATATAATTTGTATCATTTGTGACACTCCGATAGATAGAATAGATTCCCTGCTTTTAGGTGTGTTCAAACACTGAATGATCACCTGCATGCCCAAACATAAACTACGCAGTGACGTAGCAAGCGGTGTCTTTTACTACGGAAGACTTCAAAGCCCTACACCTTGTGGCCATATTTTGAGGTTAAAGGTGTAGAGAGGGTTAGGGGTAGAGAGTATGGTGAACATTGGGATTGGGCCCTAGTTTCTCTCTCTCTTTCTCGCTGTGTCTTGGTCTCCCTCTCTGTCTATCTTTGTCTTTCTATCTCTCTCTGTTTGAGTTCTGTCTCTCACTACTCTAACTACAAGATGCACATAAACAGCTTTGCTGTTTTTGTCGGCCATGTTGGAGAGGAGTCTTACTCATGTCTGTTCCTGTTGAGTCTGTTGCCACAGTAACCAGGTCTGTATGAGAGAGTTGACCTGAAAAACAGATGCTACAAGCTTAAAACTCATTTTCATGAGTGACATGTAAGACATAAATGAGCTGCAACAACGTGAGCACAGGAAGGGTTTTCAATAATGACACAGTACTGTCCTCACAGAGGACAGGTGTACCTGAAGCAGTGGACACAGTAAAGTCCTCACAGAGGACAGGTGTACCTGAAGCAGTGGACACAGTAAAGTCCTCACAGAGGACAGGTGTACCTGAATCCAGTGTGTGTGTAAAACTGCTGAGGTCTGCAGACTGTGTGTGGAGGACAGGGGACGTCTCTGTAACAGATGAGGCAGTGACAGGAAGTGAATCCTCAGTAGAAAATGAAGTCTTTCACCTTACTTGTGTTACCTGTGACACTTTGGTCTAATCCAGGGCCTGATGCTGGAACCCAGGAGAAAAGAGAACTCTGTGAGATCTAGGCTACTAATCAGTTACTGGATGAATGTGTCCTCTCACCTGTGAGGACGATCTGAAGACCAGTCACTTCCTCTGCTCCACCTGCTGACATCGTCATGACATCATCAAAGTCTCAAATCAAAATGCACCAGTCCCGACTCATGTCCACTTGTGTCTTAGCAGGTCTGTTACGTGTCTCATAGTTCAACGTGGTAACGGTTCAAGTAACACAGTAGAACCACATACCGGACAGGTCAGGAGTGATCTGGGTCTGAGGAACACTGAAGGAGGCCGCTTGTTCTGTTGCTGCTGCAGGAACAACACAATAAGACTGAGACCTGCTGCTTTGGTCTCTCCTGATTAGTTCTGTTCTCTAGTGAATTGTTCAATTCACTAGAATCTCCAATCTGAAGTTTTACCTTCATGTATGTAGCTCAGCAGAATTTGTCGTCCGTTTCCTTGAAAACACAATTGCGTGAGATGAGTCATGAGTCATGAGTACAACTACAGTACTACTAATTAATACTACAGTAAACCAGCTGCTTGTTTTTTAAAACAAAAACAAAGAATTTACCATTTGAGTCCAGTGATTCTCCATCTGTGAGGAAAAACAACAGTTAAAACAAGTTGAATTATATAACTGTGACATTATTAGCATATATAATGTTTATACGGCACCAGCGCAGTGAATCGCAACAAACGCAATCAAACACAACATGATGTTATCTGCTTATTAAACTGGAACCATGTTGTAAACAGAAAAACTGTTCACCTCTGATCACCGGAGTCACACATGTTTGTAGCCAATGTCTGAGTGTTGCTGAACCCATTCTTTGAATTGATAGAACATGAAGCACTTTCACCTAGTTTGACACAACATTCTCACATATTCTCTCCCACTAAAACACATTGCACTTTTATGTATGATGGCAAAAGTGAAACTTAAAGCACAGGTGTCCCAACTCACAGTTTCCCTATGGATAGAAGGTTTAGAAACAATCAGGGAGAGTAAAAGAAAGAGTTGTTTGAGGAGGAAGAGGATGGAGGAGGTATCAAACAGATTTTTTAAAAATCTTTTTTACTACTACAGGTGCTAAACAGGGTTTTTGTTTTGTTTTGCAAAATGTATTTTCCCGTTGAGAACAATAAAGATAATTTCTACAGCTTTATGATCTGATGATTGTGTTTTCATTTTTTCTGTTTTGTGTAATGACAGTTAAGTGGTGTATTTTCATTTTGATTGACGTGGCTCTGGTTTGATCACAATGTTTGGTTTTGAGCACCCTTTCAACTGTTCTGAAGCATGTTTGGTTTTGCAGGAAGAGTCAGAGGTTTTGTGATCAGAATCAGAATCTGCTTTATTGCCAATTGTGTTGTATGTTGACCAAAAATGTACGTATAACATGGAATGACAAATATTAAAGGATAAAAACATCTGAGGTATAAACATCTGCACACAGTAATACAAATAAAATAGAATAAAATGAAAAGGTAGAATGAAGGGGGAGGTGACAGTGTGGAGGTACCTGTTAGTTCTCTGTGAGCCTCACTGAAGGAGGAGGATGATGGTGATGAGGAAACTTAGGAAGAAAAACAATCATATCCTGTGAAAACTAATTCATGTTGCATTTACATTATTATTCCATTACCAGAAAAACAACTTTTCCACACAAACCTTCCTGGGCTGGGGAGTGGGTGGGGCCTGAGAAAGGTTGAACAGGTGATTGGTCAGGTCTTGAGCTTAAAGCAGTGCGGTCTGCTCCTGGCTGCTCAATACTAAGGTCAGTGTGAGGAACACCTTGGCCACCAAAACAACATTGGACAAACTTTCAATGATGATGACATTTTGGAAACTGAGTTTTTATTGTGGCTCAGACTTAAAATATACCTGCACCTGAGTCCAAACTGGTGCCGCCACTCTGACCTGCATCCGGTGTCGCAGCTGAACCCACAGCTGAAACATACACGAGCAGCAGGATGTTGGAATGTTCTGACCTGCTGCTTCATTCTATGTTCTAACATTTTACGCTTTGTTCCAACAACTGCTTTTTGACGCATATTACTTCTCAGACACCTGAGGTTGTATACATACATATAATTAAGTTTATTTGTGCTTCTCTTTAATAAACATAAGAGGACAAGGACAGTCCTCCAGGAATTCACTGAAACAGTGTTGACAACTTAGCGTCTTTGTTACTTTATTTATGTATTTATTTATTTATTGAGTATTTAGACCCCTCCAGGAACTCCTTCTGAAAATAGCAACTAGTGAAAGAGCTAGTGACTTTTTCTGGTGTTCTGGTTGGAGATTGCTGGTGTTTTGGAGACCAACGTGAAAGTACGTGCTATTCTGCAATTCCAATCCTCCAGTAGTGTATGCTGCGGTGAACTCCTCTCTCTTCATGAGGCACTCACAGGTGGTCAGCTCCATGCATGCGTCCCAGCTGCGGCATTCATGGATGTCCTGATTCGCTGTGGATGTATTTAGGCACTGACCGTGAGCCCTGAGCATCTGCGTTCGTCTCCGTCATTCAGTGATCAAATTTTTAATACGTCATGATACCCAAGGATCCCCAGGATTCCCAAGAGTCTGGCGCATTTCAGCACTTTTGGAAGCGCTGCTGAAACACAGAGCTGTGTGCTTCTCATTGAAATAGAGTTACTACAAAACAGAAGAAATGGATCTGAGCCCAAACCTGCAACGTTCAGATGATCACCTGGTCCAAATGCATCAGCTCCACCTGACAGCACAAACAAAACAAGCATTTGAATCTTCAGCACATGTCGAGTCTCCCAATGTATATATCCTGAATGATTTCAGTGGCCTAGAAACAGGAAATCAGTGGCAAAATACAACTTCACTACAAAATGACATGAACACCATTCCATCCTTAACACCACCTCCTACCAATAATGGGTTAAGATGAACTGGTGACAAGTACTTATTTGGTGGACATGTTCGAATTTACATTGAACTCACAGTACTGTCTCGGTTGTGAATGAGCCATTCAAAAGAACAAATATTTCAGTTCTGTAGTGAATCACTTACTACAAAGATTTGTTCATTTCACAGCTCAGCTGAGTGCAGCAGCAAGCTGCTGTGGCTGAACGGGATTTGTTTGCTCCCTGCAAACGACTGACACAAATCACACTGAAAATGAATGTACTGATATGCTGTGAATGAACTGATACACAGTGAATGAAACTGATACGCAAGGAACGAACTGATAAACAGTGAATGAAACTGATCTCATCTCCAACATTCAGTGATTGAATTTCTAAAATATCTAGATTTACAAGAACAGCCTGCCATGTTTAACCGCAGAAAATAACAATCAATGCTATTTTCAAAGGAAGAAACAAACGTAATTTAGCAGTTCAATTCTAATATTAGTTGATGCTTGCATTGTCACTACCTGCAGTCCACTGGTTTGCACCTTGGTCCTTGCATTGATCCCCCAACCTTCCTGATTTAACCTCAGTACTGCTTGAATACCATGATTATTGAGAGGTGTTTAGCACCCTCTCTTTACCACCTCACAGACCTTAAGGCTGTGCCATAAAACTGCTACCAGGGCCCCCACTTCCTTCAAGATGACTGTATAACCTGTATAACGACTCCCTGGCAGCAGAGTTGATTTGGCCATCATCCCCTCACCTAGGCTTCTTGTTTGTGGCAAAGAAGGACAGGAGGATAGAAGGAGTGTTGTGCAAATGCAGGTTTTGCATTGTTTTGGTCCAGACAGACCCTACAAACACAAGGGCTGAAAACACACTCAATTCGAACAAGCAGCCCTCTGGTTAATCCGCATCCATTCCATATTGCCATATCATATTGAAAGTGAATGGACTTGACCTTGTTTTCGCCGTAACCCTGACAAGATCGGCATCATTTTCTCTCACCTCTCCGAGCAAAAATCACAAATTGGACAGCTGAATTATCTAGGTCTCTGGGCCGAATCCAGCCAGCTGAACGGTCCAATCCGGCCTGTGACTGGATTCAAAAATTGTGAGGATCAAAGAGAAAATATCATGTGGTCCACACTATTAAAGCAACTGAAATCAACAGCAACTGAGACTCTTAACTATCAGTAATCCTCACCATTTATGACACTATTTGGGATACATTCCAAAATGAGGACAGACTCGCTGCACTGTTTATCATTTATTGTTTCACACGGTTCTTTTTTTGGATTGGCTTTGTTTCAAAAAATTGGCGACATGGGCACGGAGTTCCACGAAGTACTCCAGTGCTCTGCCCTGACTGAGCCAGCGTCATTGTGGAGTAACAAGTCATCATGAGAAACCTGGGATTCTAGCACAAATTTGCGTGCCTGCATGCTTGAATTTCCTCTGATGTGGTTAATAATTTTCATTGTTTTCTCCATCACTCCTTTGAGCTCCCCGCACAGTGATGTGCGTTAGTTTTAGGCACAACAGTCTTTATTCTGCTCACCAGACCCTAGTATTTGCCGACCATTGCAGGTGAAGCATCTGTCACTGTCACAGGCTGATTTTATTCAGGGACAATCCATGGCTTTTAAAAAAATTCTCCAGTTTTCCAAAGATGATGTCAGCAATACCAGCAGCTCCTCTGAGAAATCTTTGCCATCCAAGTATCGCACAACTGTGTAATATCCATGACTCATCAATACCCAGTGCAGCAGTTGAGGCAGAGAGAGGCATTTGTTTGACAGATGCAGTAACTAAGTAAGTGGATTTTGTCTGTGGATATTTCTGGGGGAAGTTTGGGGCAAGTTTCTCCAGAACGGTGACCATGCAGTCCTTTAAAACCTCACTTTCCGTGAAAGGCCATTTATGTTTGCACAGTGTCCAGGCAGCCTGCAGAGGTGCACTTGTAACCCTCTCGTGATCAGGTTAAAGTTTGAGTAATAATGCCACTTGCACAGGAGTAGGCAGATTTCAATGTGGCGATTTTTGTCTGACTGCTGAAGATATGAATCCTTGAAATTTGTAGATTTAGTGTTGTGGTAATGGTGCAGATTATATTCTTTTGCAACAGCAACAGTTTCGTTGCAAATGAGGCATACAGGTGACTTGCTGGGTTAAAGTGTAGGCAACTGGACTTCTAGTTTGCTTTGAGACATTTCGCCACTCATCAGAGAAGCTTCTTCAGTTCTGAACCGACTAGTGGGGAGTCAAGAAACAGGCCGTAAGCAAAGCCAAGATCCGTCCGAAGATGGACCCTGTGAGGGACCACAGGATCCACAAACTTTAAAAAACACCACTAAGAATGGTCAAGACACAGGTATATTTTACACAATAAAGATAATAGTGGCAACAAAGTTAATGATATGAAGAGAAGGAGGCTCCAGGGCTGTGGAAACCATAGAACCGCGTGTTTCAGCCCACTGGGGTAACTCATGATGTTTATGAGCTATTTGTGAATAAACGCTGCCTGACCTCAAGACCGGCTGCCTCGTCTTTGCTTGATGACTCCATCTGTGAGGGATTCATCTTGGTTGTTTCTCAGATCAGTATCACTTTAGAATAAGTCCAGCAACTACACTCTGTCTGGTCCCAGGTCCTTTAGTGGGATCATGAAACTGAAACTGCTTGTGCATCACCTCATACCTATATTCTTATTCATGAAACTTTCATAAATTTGTGTGTATATTTCTACACAAAAGTGACTACTTGAGGTAACCAGGTCCTGGAATCAGCACTCTGGTGTCTAAGAGCTTGTAACCCAGCCTGGTCCATCTTCCCTCCCTATAATAGGTATGCCCATCAGCTCTGTGATAGGTATGTCCCCATTCATGCTGTCCTTTAGTGAGCAGCCTCCCTTGTTTCCCTGTCAATAATAATGTGGGCTTCTTAGACAACTGGCAGCCATTCTGGGGAAAACCTGGTCTCATGAGAAGAGATGGCATCCATCCTACTTTGGAAGGAGCGTCTCTTTTATCTCGAAGTTTAGAGAGTTTTCTTAGATCGCCCCCAACCTGACTTCCCAGAGGTGAGATCAGAATGCAGAGCTGTAGTCTGACACACTTCTCTGCGCCTCTAGGACAGTCACCCACCCAGAATCCTATGGAGACTGTGTCTGTCCCCCGACCACCCACATATAATAAATATAAATCAAACAGGCGTGGGATCTCCCACAATAACCTAATACAAATAAAAAACACCAACACAGATCCACTTAAACAGAAAACAATTAAATGTGGTCTCCTCAATATCCGATCACTGTCATCCAAAGCACTATTAATCAATGAACTTATATCCGATCTGGAACTCAGCATGTGTTTTCTCACAGAAACCTGGTTACGCCCTGATGAATATATCAGTCTCAATGAATCCACTCCGCCCAGCCACACTAACACACACATTCCTCGAAACACTGGCCGCGGAGGAGGTATCGCAGCCATCTATGACTCTGC
>CAAKHB010004511.1:2153-14224 GCA_901007665.1 Aeoliscus strigatus
CCAAAGAGGAAGAGTGTGGTCATGCCATACGTCTCTGGTGTATCAGAGGAACTAAGGAGGATTTTTAACAAACACAACATCCCGGTACATTTCAAACCGAGCAACACCCTGAGACAGAGACTGATGTCACCGGAGGGCATATGAACCCAAAGGTGACTAGAACCCGACACTCCTGAACTGGTAATCGTTGTGTGCAGTACCAGTGGATCATTAGAAGTGGCGATTCTGCCCGCGTATGGTTAGAATTCACCGCACTCAACGAAGACTCTCCAGTCCATAGATCCCAACCTCATTGGATGAGCTGAATTCCATCCATCCTGTACAGACAGTCGTGTGTCTCTGGACCACTAAGCCAAGAGCTACGGAACTCTAGCCATTGAATGCCTGCAGCCAAACAATCGATAACTGGATCTACCTCGTTGTGAGAAGAAGGACCACCGCTATACGTCCTTTCCTCACCCTGTTGATACCGCTGATAGCGGCTGAATGCCGCTACAGCCTCCTGCCTTGCCACATTTTCATGCCTTTGTTTCAAGCCCTCCTTTTCTTTTCCCCGTTTCCATCCCTTCTCTTTGACCCTTACACTGATAACTTGTCGGATACAGATAAAATACTTTAAATGACTTGGCGAGGGGTGGTTCGTGGATGAAAATAATGTTTGAAATGAGTCAATTCCCATGTGGAGATTCAATGCCATAAAGCTGTGAAGCATCATTCCTTGTTGAAGGTTTAGTTACATTTCTCTGCGTGCATCTCGACAGCTGCTAATCTCAGCCAGAGGCTTCCAGAAACAGTATACAAAGTAGCCCTCACTGTGCACTCGTGCATGGACACACACACAACCATTAGTGTGTTCTCCATGCACATGAACACACATGTGGGACTAAAGCATGTTGTACGCCAATTTGTTGTGCCCTTGGTCCCATCTCAGGAGGCTTACAGACAAGCATCCATCAATGCCAAGGCTGGCACTGCTCCCACAAACTCACACAAATCCTCACATTGCAGTGCCTGCAGCACAATGTAGTCTGAGTGGAGGTGTATGTGCTTACACTTTTCTCTATTTTCATAGACCATGAGAGATAAATGTGACGAATTGGGAGCATGTGCACTGCAGACCATTTGGTTCATACTTGGGACAACTGTGCCTATCTATTCTTTACACCCATGAAGAATTATTGTGTTTTCCTTTTAACTACGGTAGCAATCCTGAGGAACAGCAGTGTATTGGCACATACAGTAAGTATACGGTATATGATGGTTTCACCAAAGACAGTTTGTAAAACAGGTCCTGGTGATCCACATTGAGTCCATCTGAGTTCACCTTCTAGCGGGATAACATAAGATGTTCCAATGTACTTTTCCTATCCACTATGACATTTTCTTGCTGCTCACATCCAATGACTCAAACAAAAACTATGAGAACAGCTCCTGTGTTCTGGTGTATGCTGCTCTTTTCTTTTCCACTGTGTGCTGCTAATGTCATTGTCACTGTCCTGTGGACCAATTATGCAGCGTGTATTCTCTGATTAGACAACATATTGTTTCAGCAGTCTATGCCACTGTGGGACAGTATGTGTAAGGGATTGTGTGGAAAGTGTGTATGTGGCTAATTTATTATTCTGATGTGATATGTATCTTTGTGGTAGAGGTTGGAGAGGATAGCAGAGATGGAAAGATAATATGGAAAGAAAGAAACACCTGACTCCTGTCTTTCTGTCTTTTCAGGGCCCACTCTGGCTCTAATCAGGAAGATGCAGGACTGCACTCAATTATTCACTCATTAGTCAGCAAAAACATCAGAGGCCACTGGAAGCTGTGAGCTACTGTTCAAAGAGCACCTCACTCTTTGTCTTTATTGCGGTCTGTCACTTTTTAGCTATGCAAAAAGATGTTTTGTTTTCTATTTCTTCTTCCTCATCGTAAAGCTGTTGTTCCACACAATGTGTTTTCAGAATTCACTCTGAATGAAAGCATATTTCCACCAGTAAAGATGGGGTTGACTCAAAACAGAAACATAATGCATACTGCAGTTGGTCATAAACGGCTAAAGTAGCTTAAATTCTAGTGAAATTTCACTCAAAACACTGTCTGGTACCATTGCCTCGATTCAGAAACTGTGGAAATATTTTCTGGAAGCTGAGTCTGCTGGGTATGTTACCGGGAAGTGCAATACAACGGTGCAAAATGAGAAGCACTTGAGACAAAGCTTGAGACAAATTCCCATTAGGGAAACATTTTTATATGAAGGAAAACAAAATAACATTAGCAAAACACATTATGGGAAACATTTACAAAATGCAAAACACTTACAAAGTAATTTGCATTCATCAGTAACAATTTGCAGATGGCCCACACTTTTACAAAGGAAATTTCTTACAGGAAAGATAAATGCCAGAACTGACATTTTTTCCTTCTTCTCCTCTGTATTTACCAGGGTAACAGCGATCAATACATTTGTTTTGGCTAATCGACTGCACTGCTGGAGTTATTAAGAAATAAAGTTTTGCGGAACCAAATATGATATGTATCTAGTTAATGCTGATTGACACTTGGACAATCTCTTGAAATATCAAGTACATGGACCAAATGGAAAAAAAACAAGCAAACATGAGCAGAATATGGGCACCTGAGATGTGACATTAAGTGTCCCCAAGGCCCGTGGACCACAAGAGAGAACTGTACATACACTGTATGTAAGTGTAAAAAGGAATTTATTTACATTACTGCTAGCACTGTGTGTGTGTGTGTAGGAGTGTGTCTGAAAAGAGAAACAAAGATTTGGGGGGTACTTTGCAGTAAATTCTCAAGCATGAAGTAAATCTCAATAAAGAGAGTACATGAAAATAAAGAAAATCTATTGCTATACTGAAAAAAACAAAATCATTAAACCTATTGTACCGCTCCATACATCACTTACTGAGTGGAGATCTGGGGACACACATACAAAACAATCACAAATCCAATATTTCTATTACAAAATAGAGCAATAAGAGTACTCAAAAGAGCAGACTACCAAGAACATACAATCATACAAACATTATAACTTAAGGTGTATTTATAAACTACCTCATCCACAACCTTGTGCCATTTAGAATGTATTTCTTGCACATATTTTGATCTTGTTCCTTTCATTTCTACTTTTAAAGGGAAAACCCTACTAATGTGCATGGGATAGGCAATAGTAGCCAAAGCTACAGCCTATACCCTTTCGGTCAGTGTATATTACATACCTGCTTTTGTTTTGTTTTTGTCAGACCAAAATAATATCACTTAACTAACTAACTAAACTTGTGTTTAATATCCCATCCTCGTCTCTGCATACACTAACATCACTAACAAATGAACTCAGAAAACCTATTCATGCATCCACACATTCATGCACACACTGGTATCCAAACACACGGTGACCTCTCAGCTACGCACTGTTTAACACCTGTGTTTATGTATGTTTACAAGCAGGCATAAGGGCAATAAGGAGGTCCTGTCCAACCAGACGGCAATTCATCAAAGCATGTACAGTATTGTAACTTCCCAGTTCACACAACTATTTACATAATTGATGAATATGATAATGACACAAGCTGGAACTGTGCTCATGTGTTCGCACTGCATGTGTGCCATCCCATCATGTGCCCATCATTTTAACCACAGACAGTACATACAGTAGATGGCAGACAGACAGTGAGGCAGACAGAAAGGTAGACAGACATGCTGACAGCATATGGTGCAAAGCCGAGACCTGTGGACCCCATGTGCTTGTTAGAAAAACACATATTCATCATCTCTCGATCTTTGGCTCTCTCTGTCCCTCACTTGTTCTTTCTCTCTCCTCCCCCTTTGGCGTATGCTGTTTGGTTGGCTGTGTGCCACATGCCAATCCAATGCCCTGGGTGCCGCCCGGGGCCGCATGCCACCTGTGCCACTCTCTCCCACAGCAGCTCGCAGCTCACATATGTACACTGACAGTCACACATAAACACACTTGTCTATAAACACAGTAACTCTGAGTTTGTTCATCCTGAAATGAGGAAAACTGCACACGTTGAAATCTAACTAAACACCTTTTAAAGTTTCATATATTTCAGTTCAGTTTACAGTGAAATCAGGTGAAATACTCCACTGTTCCACAGAGCAGGTTTAATGAAAACCCTGAGTTTTAACAAAAACTGGGAGAAGATCCAAGACATCCAGGCATTTGATACAGGCTCAGAGCACATTCAATGTTTTACATGTCATTTGTTTTATCTTCAAAACAAAAATGGACTGGTTGTGGTCTATTTACTGTAGACAGGAGAAGTGTTGCAAATTCAATTCCCATTTTCAGCCCATTTTCCATGGAATGAAAATTGGTGAATGAAAGTTGGGTGTTCTTGTGTGTTGGAGCATTGGGAATGTCCCCCTAGGATTAATACCGTTTTCTCTACTTCAAAACAACTCATGCAATGCTTAAGATAAAATTGTAATACATGACAAGTCAATGTACTCCCAATATTCTGTACGAATATCAGTGTGTAGCTTCCTAATGATGAAGAGGTCAAAAGGTTAACAGGGAGAAATTGAAATACTGACTTCAATCACATCTACTGATCTTGCTTTAAAGTCCCTTCTGAGACATAACCAGGGCATTACTGCAAACAGAAACATTCCAAGAGTTGTAGTGTTGGGTCAATATATTCATTCAGTTTATGTTGGATGGTAGATGGCACCTTACACCTCCTATCAAAATCCACATACTAACTGAATCACTCCCTCCAAGTTTGCAAATCATAGTCAACAGTAGTCAACAGTATTTTCCACTCCTGTGGTAGAGTGAATCACATAAATGCTTTGTCCAATAAACTGTAAAAAAAGTAAATGTTTCCCCTTCACCAAATAACAGGTAAAAAAAAGGGTATGACTGCCAGTGAAAACCATTAAATCTCCAGTAATGTTTCTGTGTGCGTCCATATGTTCAGACAACACATCACATCACAATAGGTCACGCCGTGATTTTCTGCTCACATCTGTCTAAACTGAGTGTGGCGTTCCAGTGTCCCTTGAATAAACATTGAGGACGGAGTGTGTATTTCAGATATTAGAGTTGAAAAAATGTATGTGTCTGACAAAGTGAGAGAGTCAGAAAATCAACAGAGCTGCGGGTTGCATGTGAACTAGGCAGCCACACAGAAAGGGAACCAAAAAGTCCATGAATTCCATAAGATGCGCACATGAACATGGCATAACTCCAGGCAATACTTTTGTTTATACTGCATCAGACAGCTGTCATGATGTTGGTCGTCAGTGGAAACATGAGTCCTCTCTTGAACAGTGTAAGGGAAAGAAAATGATAATGATCATCTGCTGCTCTGTCAATGAATGCGATATGTGAGCGCTCACTTTGTCCTCATCTCTCAACTCCATGTTATAATAATACATCCCCATTTTCAGTCCAACAGCATCACAGCTCATACATATGCACACACACAGACACAAACCTGGCTCAGTGGGAAGCTACACACCTGACCCCATTTTGCACCTCGCTACACTAAGGTTACCTATTTACACACACTCTGTCGGCGCGTGTGTTGCACACAAACACCACCGCATCTGACACACACACACACACATTCCTGGAATGGCCTCAGATGTCCAAAGGATTCTGTGGAGAGTTCACTGGATCAGCTGCAACATGAGGTAATTGTAAGATGGACATGAGCCAGCATCAGGCACCAATGGTGTCCTCACTCTGAGCACCACATTGTGAAGTTGACCAAAAATGTATTTATTTTAAATTAAAAAACAAAAATTTTAAATTAAAAAACAAGAATCATATTGATTTGGTAATTTATTGTTGTTAACTAACATTACAAGACACAAAACTGTCATTATGTGTCAGTCAAAATCAGTGGAGGGCCGTGCATTTCACACCCAGGCCTTCAGTCGTACTAGTAGTAGTTAATCCATCTCTCACTTTACGGCAATAAAAAACATTTTATTATGTATAAATGCTGTATAAAGTGCTGTTGCATCACATAGATAACTCGTGGAGCCAGAATAAATGCCTTTACTGAAGAAACTGGATGAACTTTACTTTACTGAATGAACCAGGGTTCATAAGTCTCATACTACTACTCATACAACACACATAAAAGTATCAATATCTATCTATCTGTAAATCTGAATATATCCATCCGACATGTGGAATTTTTATCATTCTGTACATTTTTTACATATTTTTACTCTTTTTTTATCTGTCTTAGCCTATTGCATGTTCAAACTGTACAGTATAGGTTTTATACAAATATAGTTATTTTTATCATTATATGTTGCATGTTGCACGCTAGCACCGCGTTAAATTCCTAGTTGTGAACCTCTCACTGACAATGGCAATAAAATTGATTCTGAATCAGATTCTGATTCTGATTCTGAATAATAACCTCCTAAAACTAGAAACTGGAACTGGAAAACTCCATGTTTCCCTGCACACTTGGAGCCTCATGTACTAGAGTTGTGTGAATTTCTTACTAGAACATGGGGTACGTTCAAATACAGAAAGTGACGTACACACAAAAAAATCCTGATGAACGAAACTGAACGATGGCATGAATCCAAGGACATTTCCTTTGTACATCTCAGTCAACGTGGAATTGAGCACACATGTGGGAGCGCCACACTCTTCCCTGTCCACACTGCATTTAAATATGTAAATTCATTTAAATAGGACCTGTATGTGAGATTTCACTCTCTGCAACATCAGAATTACACAATGAGCAAGTCAAAGAAGAGAAACTTCACAGGCTGAGACCCTCCTCACTGAAGTTGAGGTACGTAAACAAGTGCTTTTTGGCATGCTGTCCTTTGAGATATTATGTGTTTATTATAGGGATCACATCCACTGCAAAAACTCATAATCTTACCAAGAATATTTGTCTTATTTCTAGTCTGTTAGCCGGGCTGAACCCCGAGGTTTGGGAGTGGACCCAGAAATACGGAACTGAGGAACTGTCAGCTGAATCAACCTGCAGTTTATTGCACAAACAGATAAACAACACCAAACAATGGTAGAAAACAGATCAAAAAAACAACCAACCGAGAACAAAAAGTCGCGCATTATGGTGGAGTCCAAAACACTAGGAAAAATAACGAACAGAAAATCACGCACCACGGCGGAGTATGAACACCAGGAGAGAACGAACCGAAAATCACGCACTACGGCGGAGCCAAATCACTGGATAGATAAGAACGGAAAATCACACGGAACGGCGGAACGAGGAAACGAGTACAGAATGAGGGAATGAGCATGAGGATAACAAGAGCGATGGCGGGAGAGCAAGGCGAAAGCACAAACAATCTGGCAGTGGAGTGAGGCCAAGGCACAGCAGGAGCAATCAGCACGCCAATGAGAATCAGGTGCGCTGATTGCTCCCAATCAGCCTGGCCGCACCTCCACTGCCAACCAGAGGGAGGAGGAACACAGGGGGAAAAAAACAACAAAACACCCACACAAAACCAAAACAGACAACCATGACAGTACCCGCCCAAGGGGCTACTCCCGGCGTCCCAACAGTCCTGTCGGGGTGGGCCCGGTGGAAGTCTTGGACAAGCTGGGGGTCTGAGATGAAGCTCCTGGGACTCCAGGAGCACTCCTCCGGGCCATACCCCTCCCAGTCCACCAGGTACCGAAGGCCCCAGCGCCGGACGGCCACCGTAAAGGCAGGATGGTCGTCGTCGACCTCCAGGTCCTGATTGGCCCTCTCCGTCTGTCCATGGTTTGCGGGTGGTAACCTGAGGTGAGACTGGACGAAGCACCCAGCGCCGCACAAAAAGCTTTCCAGACCCGGGAAATAAACTGCGGGCCTCTGTCTGACACAACATCTACAGGAATTCCATGAATCCGGAAAACCTGGTGAACCAACAGGTCGGCCGTTTCTGTCAACGAGGGTAACCCGGGCAACGCCACAAAATGGACCGACTTAGAAAACCGATCCACTATGGTGAGTACCATGTTTTTACCTCTCGACTTGGGCAGCCCAGTGATGAAGTCCACGGCGCTGTGCGACCGGGGGCGATGAGGCACGGGAAGAGGCTGTAGAAGGCCTGAGGGAGAGACCCAGCCGGGGTAATCGCCGGAGTGGTGGTGGGAACGGCGGCGTGAAGGCAGGAAGCCGAAGAGGAAGGGCTCCACCCAAGGACCCTCCCTGCTGCCCAGTCGATGTGGGGGTTGTGAGCCCTGAGCCACGCATATTCTAACACCACCTGAGCCGATGGGGAGGACAGAATCAAGAACTGAATGGTCTCTTGGTGGTTTCCGGACACAGTTAGTTGCACAGGAATGGACAGATGAGAAACGGACGACAGGCGCTTACCATCAAGAGCGTTTATATTGACGGGTTGATTGAGAGGGATGAGGTAAATACCTGCCTCCGCATCGAACCCCGCTTCCATGAAGTTGTCCTCCGCCCCCGAGTCCACCAGGACGCAGAGCAATCAGGATCCGCCGGCAAGGAGGAGAGATGCCTGCAACTCCAGGCGTGCACGTGTGGGCGATTGAAGAATGGGCTGACCCGACAGTTTTTCCACTGCTAATGCCGGGCGGTCTCTTGGCCGAATTGGGCATTGAGCGAGGCGTTGATTGGACTCACCACAGTATAGGCAGGCACCCGAGCGAAGCCGGTGCTCTCTCTGCGATCTGGTGAGACGAACCCGGCCGAGTTGCATCGGCTCCTCCCCGGCCACAGGAGGAAGAGTATCGAGTACTCATACGAGCCGGTGACGGGCAAACTCGACTCCGTTGGAGCGCGCCTGCAGCCCTCTCGGTGCCGCTCTCGCAGCCGGTTATCCAGCCGCATGGCCAGCGAGACGAGCGCTTCGAAGTCCGCCGGGCCGTCTCAGATCATCAGCTCGTCGCAGACATTCCCACTCAACACGCGCACAAACGTGGCTTTCAAAGACTCCTCATTCCAGCCAGTGTCGTTGGCGAGGGTACGGAACTGAACGGTGTAGTCCGTGACGGACTGAGACCCTTGCTGGAGGTCGAGCAGGCGAGCCGACGCGTTACCCCGGTGATCGGGGTGGTCGAAAACGGCGGAGAACAACTTCATAAACGCCTCGAAAGACAGGGAATCAAAGTCAGATCGACTGCTCAGTGCCTCTGCCCAGTTCAGCGCCTTGCTCCGAAGTAATCCGATCAAGAAATAAATCCTGGAGCGATTGGAAGAAAAACTCTGATTGAAGATTAGATGGCACTGGAAGAGAAAGCCGTGGCAGCGTTTAAATTCCCCAGAATATGGTTCGGGGTTGGTGGTTAGCTTATCCCGGGCCGAGTTAGGCTCTGCCGGGGTCGAGATGGGCGTTGTAGCCGGAGGCGTCGCAGAGGCGCCCTGTGCCACGGAGAGGGTCGACATCTGGGAGGCCAGCTGGCTTACCTGTGCCGCGAGGTGCTGATTTGCTGATATGGGGGTCGTGGTGGGAGAGCCAGGCTAACTGCTGGCGCAGCACCACCTGGGGATTAGCCTCTGACTCCTCCGGTGGAATTCCCGCTGGATCCATCGTGGCCAGATTGTACTGTTAACCGGGCTGAAGCCCGAGGTTTGGGACCAAAACCAAAATAGACAACCATGACATAGTCAAAATGTCTCATTCAGTCAAACACAGACACATCATCTAAAAAGCACCATGTTTTTAGACATTTTACACTTGTTTTAAGCAACTTTTCACTTGAAATGTGTAGAAAATCAGCCAATGGAGCAAGCTTTTCTTGTTATAAAAAACTTCCATTGTTTTCTACTTATTTCAAGTGAGAACTTGTTTGAAACAAGTGAAAGTTGTCTGAAAACGTACTTTTCAGGTGATGGTTTGACTAGAAATGAAACATGATATTTTGACGAGAAATAATACAAATATTCTTATTCTGAGACTGAGCATTTGCAGTGTAGCTTGCTCAGCACAAAAAGATACCTAAATGCATGTGTAAACATGTCAGTATATCAAAAGTGATCAAACACGAGTCTAAGGCTTTGTCTATTCAGAGATAATAAATTGAATAATTAACAATGAGGCTCAGCCTGGGACTTACACGATGTCCAGCTGCCAATGTCCACCTGACCAGCAGCACCAATGTCCTTTCAGCAGCCCGATTGCCCTCTCAACGACCGACCGAGTGGGGCATCCTGTTCTTCGAGCATTTCCTTCAAGCATTTTTCCCTGAGCATTCCTTTTTTTTTACTAGAGTTCTGTACTCTTGCTTCTACAGAATTCTCCAAGTTTATGCCGCACGTTTGTTCAGCTTAGCCTTCGTTTTCTCCCTTCATAATCAAGTTGTGCCTCTTAAGCTTAAGCTTAAGTGCCTAAAGTTAAACCAAGTTTTTACACTTTTACACTGCATATGAAGCCTCCAGCGCCATCAGCCAATCACCGTCTAAGGAACAGCGGGCGAACTGCAGTCGCTCATCAATAGCGCTATCGGCAGGACCAAACATCCAGAGAACACAACGCCGTTCAAGGAAAACCCACTTTGGAGACGTTGCATACAGAATCCAGCACCATTCGGTCCCAGCCTCAGCTCCGAAAGTCAAGTAGGATGTTACATCTCTGAGCTGCTCATGAGAGTTGATGTCAAAAGTCCAGTAACTGACACACACACTCACACACTGCTCAGCAGCGATTCTCACATACGATAGGTTAGTCATTAGTTCCATTACTAAGGGATTAATAATTGATCAATAACTTTCTCCTGTCACCATCAGCCAGAATTTGTCTTTTGTCTTCTTTTATGTTCTGTCTGTTCTTTAATAGTAGTTAGTCAATAAATATGAATCTTTAAAACTTGTTGTTGCTTGTTTCCTTTGTGCGCAGAGACATGATCCATTGAATCTAAAAGATCCCCTATGCTGCCCATAACAATAACTGTGTTATTGCTACACCTTCAAATTCAAAAATCCATCCCAGTCTCAAATCACTGGCAGACTAAAACAGGTTTTACTCAAGAATGTCCCTGTATGTAGCACCATCCATCTTTCCTTCAATTCTGACCAGTCTCCGAGTCTCTACTGCTGCTAAACAACCCCACAGCATGATGCTGCCACCACCATGTTTCACTGTGGGGATAGTGTTATTGGGGTAACAAGATGTGTTGAGTTTTCGCCAGACATAGCATTTTCCTTGGTGACCAAAAAGTTCAATTTTAGTCTCATCTGACCAGAGCACCTTCCTCCATAGATTAGGGGAGTCCCCCACATGCCTTTTGGCAAACTCAAAAAAGCTAAAACAAAAACTTTTTTGTTAGCCAAGAAAATCCAAATCTTTGATGATCCTCTGGAGCACAATCAAATCCACCATCATCAAATGGAAACATCATGGGACCATAACAAAAGGGCATTAATCAGAGAGGTAACACAGGCCAAAGGTAACATTAAAGAAGCTGCAGAGTTCCACAGCAGATGCTGGAACATCTGTTCATAGCACCACAATAAGCCGTACACTCCCGAGGGAGGTGCCCAGGTGACATCCTAAACTCTGAACTCCACTCGGATAACTGAGCTCCTCACCCTATCCCTAAGGGAGAGGCCAGACACCCTTCTTAGGAAGCTAAATTTGGTTGCTTGTACCCACAATATTGTTTTTTCGGTCATGACCATATGTGAATGTAGGAACAAAGATTGACCTGATCAAGGTATGTTCTGCTGGATCAGCACCCTGAACCAAAATGGCTACTACATATTAATACCACAAACGTCCAAGCTATGCCAGAACTACCTTAAGAAAACAGAACAAGATGGTAAAGTCAAAAGTCAAAGTCAACTTTATTGTCGAATATACTTTATATGCGTGATATACAGCATATATGAAATTACATATCTCTCAACACACGGTTTAAACGGTACGCAAAAGTACAAATGTGCATGAATAATACTAGTACTAACTCTAATATATATCCAGTATATTTATCCAGTTAGTTCTTCATTTATTGCACAAAATAAATTAACTAAATTTAACCGTACCATTAAGTGGGAAAGAACAAGAGACACATAAAATAAGCAAACAACAGACAACTGTCAACCAAGGCATAAGGTAGAATATAGTGCACATAA
>CAAKHB010004514.1:9117-24407 GCA_901007665.1 Aeoliscus strigatus
CACCCGCCCCATCAAATATATTGATGCAGATAAATCACCAGAATAGTTTGGACTTGTTTTGGACGAGCGTCACATGAGCTCACATGTGTGGAGCTCAGGCCACATAGCTCCTGATCACCTCCGTACTAACAACACGGTCAGCGGGTGTATCTGGAGAGTCTCAGACTCCAGACCTGAATTTATGCTGACACACACTCCGCTGTTATGCTAATCACAATGTTTAAGAACATTGAACCGACAAGGGGGTCGGGACAGGGTTTGGGTGGGAGTCCGACAAATTCCAGTAGTTTTGAAATGTGGCAATTATCAGCATTAGCCTGCTCCCTGGACCCACCCCTGCCAAAGTGAGCGGAAATGGCAGCAATCAGGCCCGATTTCCCTCAGAGATGCCGGACGGGCTGGACACACACATCCCAGAGACATAGACCCTCAGTCAAAGAGGCAGAGCAGCAACAGAACCCCGTGAGCCCCCGACAGATGGAAGCTAAGAAGGGCGAGTCCTGGGGCTGACAGCAATGTTGCCAAATTGCTCTTGGATTGACTAACAATTAAGATATCAAAAGAGATCACGGCAGCTCACTGACAGCTGCTTCAATTGTTTGCACCTGCCCCTCTGGTGTTCTGCACAAGTCTGGCATGGATTAGGCCCACTAGTGCTGGCCGCATTTCACCTTCCCACAAGTGATTTAGTCCAGAATCATCCTCCTGTCTCGCTGACTTGTTGAACACACCCTGCCGCTTGTGCAAAGGTGGGGGTGGGAGATGAACGTCATAATTTCCATTGTCGTTAACTTAATGGCTGCACAACAGTGACAGTTACAAACCACAGTGTGAAGTAGGTTTGGTAAAAAATAACTTTTCTTTTAAATGGAATGTAGAGACTGAACTTCGAGGCCTCAAATCTAAAAGAGAAGGAATAAACACTTTTATAAAATGAACATTAAGGCAACAATTGAACCGACTATAATTACTATTATGGAATTTGTGAAATATTGGGTTTCTAAGATGCATTATAGTGTATAAAACTATATATACATAATTGTTAGTATTATAGTAACTTTAAGAAGTCAAATAATCAATGATTATTGTGATGTGATAAGGATAAAGAGATTTATTAGGATTCAGTTCAAGGATAGACAAAGATAAGCTATGAGCTGCCACCTATTTCTTTTTTTCTGTGCATAGTTAATTTTGTTCATACATGTGCAACCAGACATAAATACATAAAAAAAGGAAAGTACTGTCTCTGCAGACTTCATTGAATCTGTCCTCCAATAATTGCCTGATGATGCCGCCAACCATCCTCAGCAGCACAGCGGAGACTGTATGTGGTGAATGACTCTGAAGTCCCATTGTCCTCCTCGGTACCTGACGGACAATGGGTGCATGTTTGTTGCAGTTTTGGTTTTCCTGACAAGCCAATTACCAAAGTATGTCCCTAAAAAACAAGAGCAGGAAAGAAAGACGTAGACACACACACACACACACACTTCCGACCCTCGCTGTCTGGCAGCGGGAGAGGAGACCAGTTATACCCAGTGCCAACCCCTCTGGAGCCAGTCCAGTCCCAATGGACCCTCTGGATCGTATTCTGGTGTGGGCCGTTGTGGCTGCTTGGTCGTGCTGTGTAATTCTAGCTGGCTCTCTGACACTGTACAGGTATGTCCCCTGTGGCCCAGATTACCAGGGGACTGTGTAAACAGCCCTGCTAATCTGAGGAAGTATCCTGTTGGCATGTTTGCAGAAGCTGCCTCAGTACGGCCATCTTGGCATTTCATTTAGAGAGCATGACTAAAACTCTGTCACTTATGGTTTCCTTTCCACTACCGTCACATTTACTCGGATATACGGAGATTTTTTTTAGTGAGCAAACTCTTCAAGTGACCTTGACAGAATCATCTTCCTTTCCTTTAGTCATGGCTAACTTACGTCTGTGTGTCTTTAAGTCACTTTAATCTGCTAACAGCTTGGGCTGGGGCCATGTGGTCCTTTCTTTGGCCTTCTTTCCATTGTCCTGTATGTCATCTCCAGGCAGACACTGTTAAGATATTAATGGCTGCATGATGAGATGGCCTTCTTACAAGGCTGCGGCTACTGGATAATTGATCATGTCGTGAATGACATGATGTGGTTCAGGTTTAGGCCTACCCGCTCTCCTTTGGAGCCGTCCGTATTTTGATTGAGCTTCGAACCACTTTGCAGCACAAGCTGCAGATTGACGAGAGAGGAGAAGCTATAAATAGAAAAAAAAAACAATTAGCAAAAAATCCTGAGACCCATAAATCATATCGTACTGTGAAATACCACCATGTAGTCATGTAGAAATACCCCTGAGCGGTTCCGTTGATGAATTTTCTCTTGCGGTAATCCCAAGGCCAAATGAGACAAGTAATGAGCAATCTTTCCTGAAATGAGTGTGTTTATAAGAGGGCAACTCTAGCATGTAAAGAGAGACGCATGGAAACACTTCTCCTCCTTGGAATAAAGTAATTAAGGATCTCGATATCCGCCACATCCCCCACCCCCTCTCCAGATCTCAGCCAAAGGACGACGGAACTTTCTGTACGTCAGTCAACCATCGTTTCAGCTTGACATTCACGACCCTTACATTTAATTTATCGATCTGCATTTCGTTCAGATGCGAGGAGGCTTTTCTCTTTTAAATTAATCCAGGTTAATTTGGCCAAGACCTCCATCCCACCCAGCATGAATGGGGCCTCTGTTGGGCAGAGCTGGCCTTGGCCACCCAGTTTTATGGGAATCTGCAGTGAATTAGAAAATCTGTCAATGCGAGAGGAGCTGCGCTGCGCGGATATGCCGTGTCACTCCACCTGTAAAAGAAGTGCTCTTTGTCCATTATCTCCCAGGCTTACCTGAGGAGAGTTAACCTTGAGGTCAATAACATCTCCATGGTGTTTCATGACTGGCTGGGCCTGGGCCGGAGGTCTGAGGAGAGCCATTGTTAACAAGGGGGCTGCAGACCTGCACTTCCTCCGTCTTTGGCTCTCCCCATCACATACCTGTGGGAAACAGATCTGTAAAGAGCAGTGACGGGAGCCGTAAAGATGTGATCACTTTCACAGCAAAGAGCAGCCACTGTACTAGTTTGTGTTCATTGTGGTTCATAGAAACGCTTCATTGCTTTAAATTAAGTGACAGCATTAGGGATTACTCCCTCAGGATGTGATTTTTGGCATCTAAAAGAGCTTCTACCTTTGTGAAAACTCATAATTACACATAATATACAACACTGCACTAAAGCTAAACCCATGGGCTGCTTTCGGATGTGGGAATCTTGGCCGCACGCACCCGTTTTTCCCTCTCATTTGAGTTATGCTCCTCTCCAGGAAGGTTTTTGTAGTATGAGAGAGACTGGGCTGTAATTTGCATGTATACATCTATCACTCTTCCAAAAATGGGAGGCACAATTGTGAAATTGTACAAAAAATTCAGACAATGTGCCTGGAAAATAACTTCATCATACCTCACTTTGCATAGAAGAAGAACCATCAGCAGAAACAGCTATTCAATAAAATGTTAGTGTCTAGATTAATTTAAAATGACATTACACTTTGTGCATCAGTCTGGACAGAATGAACCAATAGTGTAATGTTCATTTGATTATTGATGATTTGATTATTTCAATTTTTGCGTCACAGCATATACAAATCAATGAATAATCACTAGTCGGTTGAGGGTGTGTGTTGTGAAATGCTCTTTTGTTTAGATAGGACTATTTGTACAGCATCTGACCTTCATGTAAATGGTGCGTTGGGAAAAGTTTACACTGAAATCAGGCAAGCAGGTGCAGTGCACATGAAAATCAAGGTGTGCTGCTTCTGATCATGACACAGATCCACAGTCTGTTGATTCCCAGCTACTCACCGGAAAATGGCTCTGTCAGTTTGTCATTTAACAGGCTTTTTTTTTTTTAAGCCGCTCTTTGAGTGCACACGAGGAATAAAGGATTTGACTAATTTGAGTGGATATTTTCAAGTCAGTCAAGCATTTATCAACAAAGCGAGTCAAAGAGTTGTGCGTTACGCAAGCTGACAGCAAATTAAACAGTGCCGGATTGATTGCTGCTCACCGTCCAACAGGGATTTACTTTATCAAAAACAAGCAGCAAAAAAATTACGTCTATTGAGATACTCTTGTCTTTTATAAACACAATCAAGCGTGCCCTGGCTCAGGCAGTTGATGCTAATCAGGTATTGATCTGTGGCATAAAGCCTTTTCTTTTTTTTAACCTTTTCTGTCCAGTTCAGGCATGAGAGACTGTGTGTCCTCTAATGTCTGGCAGATTTACTTTGTGAAGGTGGAGCTGTTCTGTAGAGGTGGAGTCCTCAAAAAAACAAACAAAAACAAAACAACAACTCCAGTGGTTGTTGTAATTTGTTTTCATTTTGGCATGAGAGTGAGAGATTGATTAAGTGAGTGAGATGAGTGTGACTTCCAGGTCGGACAGGAGCGTTTTTTTTATTTTATTTTGGCAGCACCAAAATAATGAACAAATCTAATTTGTAAAAAAACTTTTTGTTTACACATCTTAAAGTTGTTTATGAATCAACAAGTTTTCTTTGGGAAACCTTAAGTTGTAACGGGCATAGAAGATGTAAGAAGCGCCTCATTGGCCAGGGCGATGGTGTGACAAATGACGCTTTCACTGTTGGAGGGGGTTAGAGTTAGACTGAAGAGTTTTGATTATTTTGGTTGAAAATCTTTTTTTCTTTTGTTGGTTACAACACCACAGCAGGAACAACGGCAACAAGCCCTGACGAATAGGGTTCATTTTTTTAGGGGAAACTATGTTGTCACTGACAGCAGCTC
Source organism: Aeoliscus strigatus (assembly GCA_901007665.1). Classification (NCBI taxonomy): domain Eukaryota; kingdom Metazoa; phylum Chordata; class Actinopteri; order Syngnathiformes; family Centriscidae; genus Aeoliscus; species Aeoliscus strigatus. The sequence continues at coordinate 13,948 of CAAKHB010004514.1, forward strand.
CAGACGGTGCCGTGGAGGCGACAACATCACCTGTTCCTCAAATCCAAAATAGGACACAACTTGAGATTCAATTTTAGCAGCCAGTGGGGCTAACGGACATCAGGGACGGGGGTGTGATGTCTGGTGATGAGTGATGATTACAGGCCTTTATTCACAACCAGATCTCCCCCATGGCCACATTTCACTGTACCTGTCACTTCCTGCGTCACGTCCTTCGTCACCCACTAATAATAGAACGCTGTGTTTGGATGTGGTTCCTCCACAGGTCTTCTCCAGGGATTAGGCTGTTTCTTGTTTGGGCCACGGTGTCTTTTTGCGTATCCTTCTTTAGGTGAACTCATCTAACAAGCAACAATGAAAAACGCTGCGAGGACAAAGCAATCTAACTGAAGCAAATCCAACATGAAAAAAGCTCCTATTTCCCACAAAATCTGTATCTGAGTAACATAATCAAAAGATTAGAAGTCAAATAATCAAACTGGGCCGTAATCAAAATCAAATCTTCCTCAAAGGAAAATTAAGTCATCGGCAGGGACAGATTTCAGCAGCTGTTTCACTTTTTTCTGCGTTCAATCTGAGTTGCTGCCACATTGAAGCACATTGAACCACAAAACAAATATTTATTTTTGTTTTCCCCCGTAGAAGGAGACTCCTTTGAAATCAAGCTGGGCTGCCTCAAATTGGCATTGTGAAATGTAAAGTGACAAAGCATTTTTCTCTCTCCCTCTGGGGCCATGTCCAAGTTTTTTTTTAACCTGCAGATGTTTCACTTTTTCATCATTTGGAAAATCTATACCTGTCTTTTTTCTGCTATTGTATATTGAATCCTTTGTGAAGGCTTGTGGTTATTTGTGGTTGTAATTAGGCTGTTTCCATTAAAGAATATCACTGCTAAACGGATCCACTACTCTAGAACCTGCGTCGTCATAGGAAAATCCCAGACCACCACAGTGATTGGATGGAGGCCCAGCCTGGATATGAAAACAGAACAGACCAACACCTGAGAGAGACAAAGGCAAAACTAGAGTTCCCTGTGGTACCTGAAAACCATTTTCTTCTGGATCTAAGTCAAGGCTGCAAGAGGTTAAGCAAAGTGCAGTGTTCTTCCTTGCCATGTTGTCCTGATCCTGGAAACTTTCCCAGGAGGTGTTGGTCCATCCACTTACTTTTCACCAGGTTTTCCTCTAAGTTACATGTGCAACAACAACATTCAGGTATCTTAGAAAGATAGCATCTCTCCTTTTGACTGTGAGAAGACAGAAGGGGGGGGGGGGCAGCATCCATTGAATAATGGTCCATTCCCCCGTGAGCGATCAGTGTCTTAGACTCACGACATTATACAGACGTCAAACTGTTGTATCAGACAACTGTGACGAGCAGGAAGTTGAGCCTACAGGGAAACGTTGATCCACATCACCGATTTTTTGTCTCCATAAACAACTAAAACTGATTAATATCTTCACTGAGGTAGGTAAACATTTGGCATGTACAGTTAGTGAAACCTCATATAAGGGTTATTTATTGCGTGTTTAAGGTGTGTGTGTAAAACGCTCACTTTCCAACACTGGCAGAGCTGTGAGCCTTGGGCTTTTTTTGTGTCATTGATATGGCTGTTGTCCTCTAAATAGTTGACACTGACACTGACATGTCAGCAGGACTTTGTTTCTTCGTGTTCCTCCACCGCCCCACCTACACCCCCTTGGGCTAATTCCCAGCTTCTGTCCCTCAGTCCTCCTTCTGCCAAACAAAGAGTCGCAAAAGCTTCCAGTCTATTTTTACACCTTCAAGCTCCTGCTGAGATGCATAAAATGACAGAGCTGATCAACTGCAGAAGTATTTCAGGAAATAGGTGCATGTGGCCCACAGGGCCGTTGCACAAAAGAGCGAAGGACTTATTGTTGCAGAGAGCCATTATGATGACAACCCATAGCGTGACAGCGCTGTGACAGCTGCTCTGTTCCCATTCGATGCTGAGTGATGAATTGTCGATAATCATGAACAGGTTTCGAGCCATATTGCCTGTCGTAGCGTGTTGCAGTTGGCATCTGCGGTGCGGAGGAAAGAGCTGAGCCCTCTCCTTAAAGAACGAAGCATTACTGTCCATTACAACCAGAGGACGTTTGTTTTTCTAACCCTGATGGGAGCGGTTTTATCGACTTCGACTGTGTTTCCTAAAGCAACATAATTGTGGCAGAGCTGACCGAGAACCCTTTGGGTGATGGGTTGTGTTTGACTACAGACCTCAAAATAAACGTACTTCACAAAATTCCCCGGTGAGCACAATCAACAGCACAGAAAAACATGGCGTGCCGGAGTTTACTGGTCGTGTGTCAGCGCATGAGTTTGGCACATGTTCTCTAAGCATTCTGCCCTCTCGCTGAAGCGTGCCCGTGGATCTTTGTCTTCATTGTTATTAAGTACGCCGTATCCTTTCCCCCAGTCTCGACCGTGATGACAAAGCCTTCCATATCCCAGTCATTCCGAATTCTGTAAACAGACCACCGCTTTCATCTGAGCACAAACTACACAGTGAATACCCCCTAATAGCGCATATCAATGGCTATTAAGACCAGAGGAAAAAGAGGGGAAAAGAGGAAAAAACAGAGAGGGTGGGTGGATTATCCCTGAGTCTCTAAAAGGCCAAATAAATATTACCATGTGAGTGATTTGGTCCACATGGACGCTCAAAGTCCAGAGGAGTTAGAGTCGTCCAAAAACCATTACATTTAGGAGGGAAGTCAGGGTACCTGCCTTACCTCAGCATCCCTTCATCATTAAGGGCTTAGAGACTCAAATGTGTTTTACAGTCGCACAGCAGCATGGAGGCTGGGAGCGTCTCTAGGCTGCAAAATCCACAAAATCCAATTAAAACCACTTGTGGAGTCGGAGCGGCACTTGTGAATGAAGGTACGTTTTGAATGAAGGACAGGGCTCGTGAAGTATTGGATTACAGTCTGAAATGTCGGTTCACTCCTAATTCCAAGAAATACATTGGGGCACATACTTCCACTGATACTCCGCCATGATTGGAGTTTATTTGGAGATGTGTTTTAGTGGTATTACTTCTTTTTACGTCAGGAAGTCTCTTTATAGAAACAGTTACTCTGGAAAATCCACCGGTTATTGGAAGCGCTGGTCTGACAGAAAGAAGACCTGCTTGTTGACAGCAAAGTCTGGATCATGTAGAGAAACAGCAGCAGAGAGTTGGTAATGACGGGATCGGACTGCACAATATTTTTGTCCATCACTATGGTCACCACGGTGATGACCGATGCTGCCAGTATGACCTGACCAATCATCAGCTTTGGATGAGTTCATAGACCTTCAGGGAGAAATCGACAATCATCATCATCATCATCATCATCATCCAATCTGTTCTGGCTACTGGGAGTGATAAATCAGTATTGTTAAAATGAATCAGTGCCTCCACTCTTTCTTTCCAACATCTATTTTTTGGTCCATACTCCCTGGAGGAGAGATTAAAAAGCATGGCCTCTGTTCCGACTGCTTTTTTTCCCTTTGTTGTCCATTGTTTCATAAACACTTCCGAATCGTGTCAGAATCGGTGTCACTGAGGTTTTTCCACAGCTCCTCTTAGGGAAACTGGCAACAAAACTCACCGATGAATAGAGGGATTGACAGGAGAGTTGGCTACGCCCATTTTAGATGCACAAGCAACCATATTTTGAATTGAGGATGACACTGTTAGTGTACGTCAAACTAGGCGGAGGAATCTAAGAGCTTCAGAGATACTTGTCATTCTGTTGGGCAGCTGGAAGCCACATTTTTGTCTTCTTTTTCATTCTTAAATTTCGATGGACATATTTGATTTTCTTCTTAAAAAAATCCTGATCTGTCAATTAAATGATGTTTGCTGAAGATAATTTTCCAATAAAGGGAGAACCGCAGAGTTCCAGATGAAGATGCATAAAAAAAACTGGATAAATACAAACAAAACTCAATCCTACTAGAGCCAGACTGTTTTGGTAAATGTCTGCAGTCATATGTATCCAAAGCCTTTCACCCAGCGGCCAATAACAGCAAACAATTTGGGGTTCAGTGTCTTTGCCCAGAAGATGTTGACATGTGAACGGGACAAATTGAAAATAGACAGCGCGTTTGACAGTGATTGTCCTGTGAAATGCACATCTGCAGCGTCTGCTTCCACTGTCAGCCTCATTTGTGTGTGTAAATAAGCTTCAATGGAAATGAGCCACAGACAGTGTGTCAACAGCCTCGGAGCAGTTTACATCAACTCACGTATTCTGCTGCATTCAGGAGTCGCTGTGCCACGCCGACGCGTTGGCTTGATGACGTGAACTCTGCACGCCTGTCTCTCTCTCTCTCTCTCTCTCAGATTGATGATTCTGAACGTATTCTGCATTTGGTGAAATGAGAAAAAAGCAGGGAAGAGAGCGATGAGAGATGGTGAAATGCAGCTAACATTTGTCTGCCTGTCAGCTGCGATGACCTACTGACATGGGTGTTTGTAACTTAATAGCACAGAGAAAACGGAGTGACCTCTTGTAGCCGGCAGCCGTCTGTCGCAGTCAAGCCAAGCGAGTCCGTAGAGTCCTGCTTCCTAGTCATGGGCCTGCATGTGTAAATGCAGCAGCACGCAGAAATGGTTGCAGTGGAGCTGACCTCGATGTGCTCAGTCGTCTTTGTGAAAGATGGAGTCTGTCTTTTATCAGTCCCCATTAAAGGGGACAGGGGCTGAGTGTGTGTGTGTGTGTGTGTGTGTGTGTGTGTGTTTGTGTGTGTGCGTACGTACGTATGTAGTGTGTGTGTCTCGCCAGTGCAGCCACATTAATCTCCATGAGTGAGCGCTAGCAGGTGTTAACCTATGTCACTCTTAATCGCCATGGCAACAGAGTTGTTGCACCTGGAGGTGTCGTGACGCTGTGTCACACAACTTCCCAATATAATCCAAATATAAACATGTATGAGTGCATACACAACGTGACTGCACTAATATCAACACTGTTGAAAAGAGTAGTTCTGCATTTTTGGAAAAAAAATGGAAGTTTGACCATTGTTGTGCATTTTTGTTATTGGTAGCTTTATTAGATTTGGAGTATGAATATAGAAGGATGTCTGTTGGTTGGTTTTCAGATATGGATTTATGTTTTAATCAGGAAGTTTGTTTAAGAGTTGATGATAGTTTTCGTTTTCATGCTCATCATCGCACGCTCGAGTCACCGGCTCACCACAAGACCACATGAAGGACAGACAACCATTCACTCGCACAGTCACACCTACGGGCAATTAACCTCAGCGTGCTTTTGGAGGTGGGAGGAAGCCGGAGTACCCAGAGAGACCCCACACAGACACGGGAGAGAGTATGCAAACTCGACATCGAACGACCCCCAGGCCAGGAATCGTCTCGCTACGAGGCGGCAGTGCCACTGCGCCACCGTGTCGCCTGTAATCAAAAAGGTTCTATTTGTAAATAGAAGAGATTCTTCGCCTGTCATAAAAACACCAATGGAAATATATCCACAGGCAGAATCAACTCATCATCCTAAAGGCTCTTTTGAGATCAGCTTCAAAATATCTTCCTTATAGTGTAATCATTTCAGCTGGAGGTCAAGTACCGATGGTTTTCGGCAGATCTCTCTTAATGCACCCTTAAGTCCTCTGGCTCTTTGGCTACGCTCGTCTGACAGGCAGGAGTAAGCGATGGCTTGTGGAGGAAATGCTTGAGAAGGACTTTTGGCTGGAATGTGGAGCGGTTTGCTCCCAAAAGGCCACGCTGCAGAGGCCCCAGTGTGGCTGCCACACGCTGTGATTGCCAGGGGTCACTGCCCGGAGCCCGGACCCTTCAGCTCCAGACACTCGACGCATGATTTGGGGTTAGCGTGTCAGAATTTTTCTCTGCCTGCTGGCAGACCCCCAGATTACACCTCCACCCCTCTTCTTCGGGGAATGGAAGAAGTCGGGAGAATGTGTGGAAAGGGAGATGCTAAAAATCCGATGAGAACATTTGGCGGAGTGTGATCATGAACGCATGAGGAAGCGCTTGATCTTCATCACGAGAGACGTGCTGCAGCCGTGTTGTTTACCCTCTGAAGGAGGTGATGATGAAGCAAAACACAGTGAGCTAATGCTGGGTGGCAGCTCTCTAACTCCAGCCCCCCCTGGGCTTTCTGTTGGCTGGCCCAGCTGTCATCTTTCTAATGATTTCTTTATTTTGCAGGAAGAGCTTGTCGCCAGGGGAAACACGCCACTTCCGGCAGGGGGAAACCCGACGCTGGTCCAGGCTGATGCTGGGACCCGCTACGTCTGCAGCCACATCACAAGGGACCTCCACACCCTTTCATCCTGCCTGTGTTTCTTTGCTTTCTTTCTCCCACTATCCACACAGTCATCAGTATCACCCTTTCTCTTAGAGCCCCCTCTTTTCCTCGGGGTGGTTTAACTTTACTTCTCAGTAGTAATAGTTTTCTTTTGACTTGTAAATGATTATTTAGTCTTCTATTTTAGAGCACATAGCAGTTCCAGATACTATGATACAAAAACAACAACATTGTGTTTAGAAGTTGTTATCTGTAACTCAACATTTGGACAAATTTAGACCTTTAGCTTTGTGTCATAAATGGATCTGAAACCTCTTTGTGATTTGGGCTCTGGCCAGTTGGGTCGAGGTGAGCGGGACCACCCTTGGAAGCTTCTCCCAACATCTCAAGAGCCTTTTCTTTCTTCTAGCCTTCCATCAGGAACCTTGAGAGGGCCTTGAAGAGAAGAAAACCCTTCCCTCCTCCCCTCCACATTTCGAGCATAATCAAGCCCAGCCTCCCAATCACGAAATCCAAGTTGAGCGCGACTTACAGCTATTCTCCCCCTGCTTCTCTCCAGGCCCCCGGCTGCAGATTGTTCCAGAAACAACAGATGGAAATTGTGAGCGTAAACATGTAAATATCGCAGGAGTCATGGCTGAGAGCAGCGTGGATCAGAGGTCTTCTCCGCCATCGAAGGGAAGCTATTATGGCATGAAACGGAGCAAAGCCTTCAGAAAACAACCACTTTGTGCCACAAGTGATAGCTGTCAGGACGTAAAACACAGAAGCATGAACACACACAGTCCAAGCAAACCGACATAAGTCAAAGAATGAAATGGAGCGTTTCTGACTTGTTGAGGTTAAATCTGTTTCTGGTTCAGCCAGATGAGTACAAGTATACAACGTACACATCTTCTTAATGAGAATATGTGTTTCATACAATATGGTCCGAATCTAAAAAAAAATGATGAGCTTGGCCAACACATAGGTAACGTATACGGTGTGTGTGTGTGTGTGTGTTATGTAAAATTGCTTTTTTCATATATCCTAATTGTGCTGGAGTAATCTATGTCGGGGCACCTGAAAGTCAAAGCATGCAGCACAGCTGAAATGTAAACACGTTTCTGAGACTGATTGGTATCCAAACCACAGGACCGTTACCTGTCAAGGCTGAGCAGCGCTGACTGACTTGATGTGTGTGTTTGGGTGTGCGCGTAAATTTGTGTGTATGTACGTGATCAAGTATGATTGAAACACTGAAATGTTCTGGTTAAAATCAGAGTGTCTGATTCAGTCCAGACTGACAGTGTCATCATGTAATCTAAATTGTTCTCGATTTGATTTCTGGCCGCAGCGCAGAGATGACAAGATTAATCTCCTGAACGAGCTATATGTTGAACTATTCTTTGGTTCTGGGTACAATGATGGAGCAAAAGATAGAACGCAGGTTGCAATCTAAAGATGTTTCTGCTGTTACGTGGACCTCTGGTTTTGTGTTGAAAGTTTGAACAGACCATCTTATTTTACACAGTTAAAACCAAGTTGTGAACAAACACATTCAGTCATTCTTTCTCACAACTGCCTTGTTTTTGAAAAAGGTGTGATTATGGCGCTCACTGTATAACATAGTTATTGTACTGCGTTTCAGCTGGAAGCGCCGCGTGATTGACAGCAGTGCCTCCGTCTGGAAACTCTGCTGGGGGCTCAACACTGCGGGGAAGCTGCCAATGATATCCGTTGTGTAATTTTCTATTGGCAGGTGGGTGATGGCGGTGATTAAATCTGGGCTTTAGCCCCTGCCATCAGCATTATTGTGTCGGGATTCCCCGAGTCCCTGCTCAGCGGATCCTCTGTCACATTCTGTCATGCCAGCTTTGGGCCCTGCCAGCTGGCCCTGTGGCATGGCATAACAGCGACCATGTTCGGAGCCCCCCGTCCATCCCTCCCTCTCAATCAGACCTCTTTTTTTCTCCCCACTTTCCCCACTTTCAATCACCCGTCATTTAAAGACTCATCCCAACAGCACTTTGTTAAAAGATGCATTATAGTCTGCTGCTGCTTTTTCACAGCATCTGATTGTGATTACGTGCTGGCGGAAGAGAGGGTCACATTTACCATTTGGTGGGTGTGAGATGTGCAAGTCTGGTCTTGTTGGGCAGAGATCGAGATACGACCGAATGTCAGCTGTGCTCCAACAAAGACCCATCTCGCTGACGGGCATGTTTGTTTAAGAGGTGGTGAGCAGAGCACCAACGCTCTCTCTCCAGCTTTGGCCCAGGACACTTTACCTCACACACTTAACAGGGATTTCAGGGTGAGTGTGAATCGGCATTATGCTGTCAGCGTCGTAATTACCTTTGTTTTCCCTCCAAACATGGCAAGTTATTCTGAGGTCACCATGAAAATACAAATCATTTAGAATTGCATGCTTAGTTTGTCAGACAAATGTTGACACTATTTTAGTATCGGTAAATAGTCTCTGACAGAATCTCATCCCTTTTCTAACATTATGACAAACTTTTTATGTAAACTTTTGACCAGACAGCGGATGTGACAAGAAAACAATGAAATATTAAAAAACAAATGTAATCATACATTTTAAAATAAATATAAATAATAAATATTATTTATATATTATATATAATTATACACATTATTTATGAAACTATGAAACCATTTGTATACTTACTTTTGCCAATCCAGCTCATGTTCACTACACCGTCCTGCATTCTAAGTTACATTTTTGTACTATATTTCTTCTTTTTAATATTCAGTTTTATATTCTACTTTTTAAAGTTTCTATTTGTAGTGTGTACTTTTCTTATTATTGCTATTGTGTGAAGAAGGTTTTGGCCTTGTACGGTATAAACCATCGTTTGTACTGTGCATACGACCTCTTGATGAATTTGAATGCGACTTATCTTGTCTAGTTACATTTAAATATTTCATTTCCATACATCTCAGCTCTCTCGCTCTCCTTTTGTCCCATGACTGAAATATTTTACTGATTCAAAATTAGCCTGTGACACGTCAGGTGCGTACAGTATATCACCAGTGCGCTGACCTCTGGAACATCTCACCTCATGCTGTGAACGTGTCAATATTATGAAGTGCTGTCATCTGATCTAATGGGGTCCATGTCAGTGGACAAGCTGTGACCCATGCCTGCACATGTCAACTATTCCTGGCTATTGTTTTAACAAAATGGTTTACGTCTGTGCAATTTGTTCGATGCTGCACTGATGACCGAACATAGATCTGATTACATTTTCACTGCTGTCCAGCAGACACTGCAGTTTTTTTGTTTTGTTTTTTGCATTTGCATTTATCAATGAATGCGATTACCAGAAAAAAAAAAGTTATTCACAACAAGTATATCTCACGACACAGAGGCTGATAGTGCCAAAATTAAAAATTTTAATGAATGAATGACACATTTAATGAATTATTATTCAGTGATTCGGTGACTGTATATCTTAGCACCAGCTTTTAGTCATTTTTGTATAAACTATGAGCTATGTGAGCTCTGCTCAGGTTGGTTCAGGTGGATTTTTGGAGCAGAGCAGATCCAGATCCAGCAGCAGATCCAGAAACACCAGTTCCTTTCCTTTGTATTCGCAGATTCAGTGACACTTTTATTCTGTCAAGTCCAAATCAAGGCCAGAAATATTACAGCCGTGTCACTCTATCCTTTGCTTTATGTCGTCTGAGCAGTCATTCTTTGAGTGCTCTCGGAACACTGCGGCTCAGGATGGATTTTTTGGGGAATAATAACGTATCCATGCCCTGAGCGTCTGCTGCCTGTTTTCATTTATATGTGCACGTGTGTGGACGCAGCTTTGATGCCTGCAAGAAGCAACAAATGCCAAAACACACATGAGACCACGAATGTGTGCAAAGAGTTGAAAAAATAGATGTTGAAAATCATCATTATCACTGCTTGTTTTTATATCATCTGCTGCTGCACAGAATGTGCAGTTGATGTTGCCACCACTTTACTCTTTTATTGTTTACCTTTCGTATCTATGTCTGTTTTCCTTAGGCGTGGGTGATTCCTCTGGGTGCTTAAAACATTTAGCCATGACCTCATCTAGTTTCACATACTGCCAAGTCAGAATTAATTGTGGAATCTGTTTATGCAACAATCCCCCCCCCCCCCCCCCCCCCCCCCCCCCCCCC
>CAAKHB010004514.1:24427-35552 GCA_901007665.1 Aeoliscus strigatus
CCCCCCCCCCCCAACCATTTGCTTATTTTTTTCATAAAGCACATGATGTATTTTCACACACACTTGAACGAGCAGGGACGACACGGATCCCAGCGCTGTGCTCATCGCAGACAGTCACACTCTCCAGTTGAAGGGCGCCGCGGACCAACGTTATGAAGGCTGCCCATTTATCATCTTCAGCCTAAACACATCAGACAATCAGATGTACTTCACTCATGAAATAACACTGTATGATCCGGATCTGTGTGTGAGTCACAGACAAACACACACTTTGTCCTGGACGCGGTAAATCCCAACGGTAAAAGCCACATTAAAGGTGAGTGTTGTTATTCTGCCTTCGGTCCTGCTAGACTCATCAGTTATTCTCTATGGCCTCCAGGATGTCTGCCATCCCCCCTCCCTCCTCCTGTTTGTTTTATAAAAAAAAAAGTGGGGAGTGTGGAGTGGGTGCGCTTGACACAAAAGTAAAAACACATCTTTCATGTCTAAATAAATCTGACAAAGAAATGCTTTATGAACTGTCACCTGAAGGTAGTCCTAAAAGCAGCAGTGAACAAAGTGGCCATAACGTTTAATCCAATTGGCTTTCAGGCTCCGAAACCATCTTAGCAGATGGTCGGCTGTAATATGAAAGTTATTCACCCACTCACTACTGCACTGTGTCTGTTATATCACCATGTCCTGTTATTCTTTATGGCTTCCATAGGCACTAAAGAGGAGAGAAGTTATTTTCTTTTCATTACTTCTCTCTCTAGGGGGACTGGGAGACTCGGTCCAGCTCTTCCCCTTCAGTCCAGAAATTCTTTTCAATTAAAGGCCTGTCCTACCAGATGGTAGAGACATTACGCCAGTGGTCGGCTGATGTGCCGCCCCTGCAACCAATGGACAGCCATTTCATTTACCAGGCAGTAAATCTTTAGGCACCTAATGTCCCACAGCACAGGCCGCCGCAACTCCCCAACGCCAAAGTGTTACACTCCTTTCAGCAGATTTGCCGTTCTATCCTTCCATCTCACAATCACACGTATATTGTCTTTGCCGCGGATCAATTAAAAGGATGAGGTCTAAAAAAAGGGCCATTTGTAGAATGGATGTCCTCTAGGAAACGAAACAGCGGCAGAGAGCATTGGAAGCGTGAATAATTTATCCCGAAACCCTATCACAGTGTTTGTATCAGTTTCCATCATAAAGCTGGGCGAGGGGGAGGAGGTGGAGGGGCGGAGGGGGAATATATCAGCCTGTGTGAGTGGCTCTGCAGGGAGGGTACAGTAGAGGGTCTTATGGGCAACCACATACGTATAAATCCACTTTCTGTCACTGGAGGAAGAGGATGAGTGAAAGCTGGCGCATAAAGGCGACCAAACTTACAAAAACTCACATTTTTGAGGAAAGCAACATCAATAGATGTTGAAAACAATAAAGACTCTCGAAGACAGTTTGAACGCACGAGTGGCCATAAACTCATATTTTATAAAAGAACATGTAGAGGAGCATGAAAATCCTCCCGTTTTTTTTTTTTTTTTACATGATGTCTGCAATTTACAGCCGCGCTGTCACTGTTTTATGGTGAATGTGAAGCAGAAGAAGGTCAGGTGCTGTCAATGAATTCCACTCTTTTGGCAGGTGGCATTTTTTTTTTTTTTTTTTTTTTACATTAAGTGCTACATGTTTACCTCTGCAACAACATTCCAAGAGAAATGAGAATAAAATTCCGCCGGCTTTAATCTTGAATTTAGTGAACAATGAACAGCATATATCAACACAGTTCACACTTGTTTTGCTTTATTTCGAGCACTGGGATGACCTTTGACGAGGGTGTGTGCGTGTGTGTGTGTGTGTGTGTGAACGATCCTTCCACATCTGGGAGAGAACTGCGACTGCCTAACACATTCGCCAGACACTGATTACCTATCACTGGAAATTGCCAGACATGGGGATTTGTTGTTTTTTTTTTTTTTTGCACATGTTCTTCTCCTTTGTTCGTCAGTGAAATATGTCTGAATGATGAGCAGCAGCAACAGACATACAAGAGAGAAAAGAATCATCACACGTTATTATTGTGCATAAACATCTTACTCCACTGCCAAATTCAAAGCCCCGAGAGGAGACTCAACCAAAGATGGATACGGTTTCCTGAATCCTGTGCACCTGATTTTGTGGTTTGTCTGTGAGGACCAGCGAGTGTGTAAACGTCTGCACTGTATCCGGTACATAAATGCAGATTTGATATTCGATACCTGACAAATACTGATGGCGTCTTTTACATCTTGATCTACATTTTGTGTGTGTGGGTTCTATTGCTGGAAATAAAAAGACGCCCCCGTTTATTCAGAATGTAGTGTGTGTTGATGAAGCGCATCATAAGTCATTTGCTGCCCATTTCCTGCCACGTTGGAGACTTGTAAAAACAGAGCTCCCGGTGAGAGAGAGAAAAGCAGCTAGTCTGAGCTCACCGCCGCTCTGTCCTGGCCGGTAATCGCTCCCACTGTTCCCAGCTGCCGTGGAAGCGGAGCTGGGAGACGTCGGGCTGCTACTGCCAGCAGACTTGCTGCGTCCTGCGTCTGAAGCCCGCGCCAAACCTCCCCTGTCCCAGCGGATGGTGCCATTTTCTGCAAGAGTGGGAGAAAGTCTGTTTTTTAGACGTCGAAGGCAGCTTGTTAGACTGCTCTCTCTTTACGCACTCCAACTCCAACGGGAGCTCTGGGATATTGGAGGAAATCCCACAGAGTTTGAAAGAGACTCAGTCAAAACAAAGTCTTCTGTCAGGACCATAACCCACAACCATTTTCACACATTGTCCTACCTGCTAAAGGTGTTTGCAGTTACTCATTCCATGGATGAGTGAGGAGGGAACAGAGATCAAAACCCACAAAAGGAAATCCGTTTTCACTATAATCTAGTTTGTCCTTCCTAATGGTTGAAAAACCTACCCACAAAGGGTCAGACAGGTTTAAATTATACCCAGTCTGTTGATTGAAACAAAATTCTGTTGCTTTTTATGCTTTCTTTGTTTGAAAATACCAAAACATATCAGCACTGTGGCTGCTACCTGCAGGCGGTCTGTTTAGTGAATGACATATACATTTACATTCACTCTTTAACTTAAAACAAACAGAAATTGGCCGTGTCCATGTCCTGTCTGTAATCTTCAAATATAAAGTCACACTAGTCACTACACTGGGTGGAGCACCGTTTCCGATGACCAGGTCATTAATATTTGCAAACTCCAACATGAATCACATAGTTGTGTCACACACAGTCTTTGTGGCCGCCTTTATCCATGTTTCCATCACTTTTGCTCACCTGAATATACCGAATCACACACCGTGGCTGTTAACTGCAGGCTGTCTCTCAGCCGCCCGCAACTGGCTTAAGGACCCCTGAGGACATCGAAGTGCCTGTAAGATTACAGTTGAGATTGCACCCGGAGTATGCATGATGATTAACTTAATTCAGGACTCAAAAGGCTCTGCAGCCCAAGAGAATCCCATGCTTATAACCAATCAGTAGGAAGTAAACCCGAGCTCGCTCTTTGCGGTTTACCAATGGCATTTTTGTAATTGTGCTGTTGTAGATCTGCACATATCCTGAGTACAATAGGACAGGTCGGTACACCGACGCTTACAAACAGTTACTGGCACTGCTCCTTTAAAATGTGTGCTTTATTACAAACAATGAACACATACTAAATTTGCCTTTCAGCATAATAGCCTGTGCACACATCATTCAACACTGTCTTGTAATGCACCTGTCATCAGACAGGTCATCAGTTCAATAATATCCGACATATTTAATCTCTGCACTTTACTTGATAATGAGAACTGACGTATGTGTAAAAGAGAACATAGATTAACAAAAGTATTAAACAGAATAAGGGAATTTAAAAATATATCAGAGCAGACCGACCACTGATGGTTGGTACGGACAAGAAAGCTGACGACATACCTAGGTTTGATTCTACACGCTTCTATGTTTGATGCTATACGACCGCTTGACCCTCAGAAAGAAATGTCTGTCAACATAAATAAAGGACTTCAGTACCGTAACTGTGACGCCTACTTGTCCATTTCCTGATCTGTCCTACAGGGAACATATGACAATGGTGTTTTCTCCTCAGCTCTGATTTGAGGGTGAAGTGTCATTTTACTCAGCATCCGTAAATAGAACGTGTGGAGCGTTTTCCCCCGTTAGAGGCGAATGCATATCATGTTAGCCAGGCTGAGTAGGTGCTAACCTGCTGCTGGCAACCTCCACACTAAACAATACTTGTTACAGAAAAACATGGAAATTGGATCACTATTGTGTGAAAAGTGAACTAATGTTTTGTGGAGCAAAACACTAGAAGGTGTAACACAATCTAATGCGCATTGTTGTCAAGCACGAATTCCCTAGACGGAGTTAAATTACCAGTAACTGAATCAGAACGGCATTTACCGTACAGTGTGATGACAGATTCTGAATTATGTAAAACACCACATGATGGTGAATTTTAAAGATGTAAGAAAAAAATGCTGAGTGTATATTTTGAGTGTTTCCTGTTTTGTTGGAAGTCAGTTTTCTAGTCAGACACTTTCAAAGGAATCACACCATGTCACTTCCAATACCAACATTTGCGGATAATCGATGAACGGAGTTATTGTGAAAAGGTAAATGTTTCTCTGTAGATTCCATAGGTTTGCTAACGTGTCAAATTGTCGGATACCGCCTCTCATTTACAGGTTTAAACGCTCCACATGTTCAAGTACAGAGTGGGACTCTGTGGTTTGGTGTGCAACAGTGTGTAAAAACAACACGCGTCAATTACAGTAACCTCAACACAGCCCTTAAAAAAAGAACAAACCAAGCACCAGTTCGAGCTGTGACACCACACACGGCTTTAAATTTACCTGCACTGTTATTTGGAAGTTAGACACAAAACCCTGCAGCATATCCCGCGGCAATGAACACGCTGCCCGAGAAACCACTAACAAGTCTGCTTCCTTCCAAGACACCCTCCTCTGCCCAGGAAAGTCTTTGAGCCATGCCAGCGACACAAAGTCAAGAAGATTGCCAGTATAGTCTTGGCTTCGTCGCTGCGCCCTGCAGGCTTGAGCCTATTGTTGCGGCGTTCTTTTGAAGCCCGAGAAAAATATCAAAGTGTTTGGAGGCTTACGGAGCTTTGAGCGATTACACTCTGGCTCGGTGACAAGACAACCGTAGACAACAAGAGTCAAAGAGAGAAAAGCTGACAGAGTGCGTGTGTATGTGTGTGTGTGTGTGCGATTTTGGCTTTCCCAGTTTCTGACAGATCGGAGCCGAGACGGGGGCTGGGGGCTCAGATATTACTGTCCCGACGCATGACAGCTTGACAAGACATCTTCCACTGGAAGCTTTACAGGAAGGAGCAGGCCGATCACAAGCCCCGGCACATGAGAACGGCTCCACACACACACACACACACACACACACACTGTAGATATGCTCAGGAATGTGTGTCAGTCTAAAAACGGGGTGTAACAGGGTGCACAATCAGACAAGCCAGGCTGGATGCCAGACCTCTAATCATCCTGTTTCCCAATCAGAGTGAGAGTATTATTGGTATCCAATCTCTGACAGACAATACAAGAGAAGGACTGAAGGAGAAGAGAGAGCGAGAACATCTGGTCGAGCTGCAGCTTGTGTTGGTCCCGTGTTCCCAGCCAGTGTAGGAAATGAAGAAATAGGATCACATCAAAATATGCAAGTCCGATTATCCTGAGCACACCTTTCCAGAGAACTCAGACGAGCAAACACAGCGTAGGAGCTTGACGTTGGTCGGATAAATAAATCCACTAGAGTTTATTAAGAAATTTGTTTCAACAACAAACAAGAAATCACAGATGACTGCATTAAAATACGTCAAGTGGCTTGAATAGTCTGTCCTGACCTGCCAATCAACACACACACACACACACACACCCACACACACTCACACACACACACACACACACACAAGTGAAACAGTCTGACCCATTGTAAGAAGCAGGATTCATTGGCGCCCCAACTGTAGATAACATAATATGGGCCCAATAATTTGTTTTCATCAGCTAGCTGTGAAATATAGACTTAGACTGGAAGATAACTTTTAGAAATCTGCTCTGTTTGGCAATATTTCACAATATTTTGTGATGAAAATCTCTGGCGCACGAGTGGAATCTGGTTATGGATCTACACATGTGAAGGGACCAAAGCGAGTAGCCTTCATCACATTGAAGTCAGCATACATATCACACATATCACACAAACACGGACATGGGTAAAAAGGTGTTTTTACCAAGAGTTAGCGCTGGTACAGTGAAAGCGTATTCGGCCTGTTCATGCTTGCGTGGTTGTGTTTTCATATTCTCAGATGAATGCCTCATGTTCCATCTGTTCATGCTGTGTTTGTCTCCACCACCAGGTTACATGTGACGTCCACGCGTCCCTTCAAGCCCACCCAAAACCCTTTGAGCACTCGTGCCTGCAGCTAGAATATCAATTTTACTTTCAAGTTAAACGAGAGGGGGAGATTTTCAACACTGAATTGTTGAATTGTAACACAGATGAGGATGATAATCACAATGCATATATTCTTATCATCTTTTTCCATTTGGCACCTCTGTGGTCACTAGTACAAAATAAGAGCTCTGAAATGTTTCTTGATGCAACATGGCGGGACAGTGAAAGAGTGAGAGGCAAATGGTGGGTGGCATGTTTGGCGCTAATTTATGACGCGAGAAAAACTGCTCGAGGAGGAAGACTGCACGCAAAGTTTTGCAGCAGATGGGTCTGATTCGCTCCTCGTGGGCAATGATTACTGTTGAGTGAAGTCAGTCTGCAGCTAGCAAATCATTGTCTACGGCTGAGTAAATTCCATTTTCATGTGATTAGATTTGTTTTGTCAGGTTGAGAGTTTCATTTTCAGGCCCGGCAGTTTGAACAGTTACAAATGATTTTGTATTATTTTAACAAAAAAACAACTGAGTGTTGTTGACATACAGACACATCCATGTCTGACATATTGTGTGACACATAGTTCTTACAACAAAAACAGACAATAAGACATGGAGCATGTGCATAAAACTGAGAAATAGTCAAATACACAAAGAAACATGAATTTAACTAAAAAGAAGACATTTGTATGGATGAACTAAAAGACAAATCACACTCAGTAGCTTCTGCAGCACCAACGCAACACAGTCAGCTGCCACGTGGAGAGGCGGAGCCACAGTGTGTCGGTTCAGGAAAGCTGGGGATGGGTTGTAAACGCAACGGTGGCGTCTTCAGATTAGATTAAAAAAAAATCCTGTTTGGGCTTCAAAACGCCATGTGATGAAAAACTCTGGTGGAAGTGTCTCAGACCTAGTCTGCTGCCATCGAGACCTGGATGATCAGTGGCAATAGGTGGAGGAAAATTTTCTTTCCTTGATTGATTGATTCATCAATCTTCTCCTACTTGCTCCGGTTGCGGGTCTCGGTCTTGCTGGGGTTGATCCCAGCTGTCAACGGGTGAACGTCAGGTTACACCCAGGAGGAGACACCAGCTCATCAGGGCTGAAGGACAGGCAACCATTCACACACACACTCACACCCAAGGACAATTTAGAGTGACCAGTTAACCTCAGCATGCTTTTGGAGGTGGGAGGAAGCCGGAGAACCCAAAGAGAACCCACGCAGACACGGGGAGAGCCTGCAAAAAACATGCACACAGAAAGACCTGAACAAGGGACCATCTCGCTGTGAAGCCACAGTGCTAAACACTGTACTAGTGTGTCGCCAGTAGTCAAAAACATTCCATTTGGAAATAGAGGGGATTCTCTGCCTGTCATAAAAACTGCAATGAAAGTATCTCCACAAGCCCTGGATGAAATATTCAATACTTGTAAAACCAAAAAAATACAACTAAAAAGATCCACTTGTGGAAAAGAAGGAACTTTTTAAATCACAGGTCTGTGGAAGCTGAGTTCAGGTAGAACCCTCTCCTCCCTCATGTCTGTAACTCTGCTCATGGAGATGTGGGGGCTCATAAAGAGACAGAGAGAGAGATGATCCGGGTGATGTAATTTGCTCTCAGCATCAGTGAGGAGCAGTCTGCTGATTTAAGGGGAGTGTGCTGAAGAAATGACAGAGACTAATTGCTTCCATTAATCACGTTTTTCAGGGCCCATCCGGAGGTAAACTAATTGAAATCCTCTTACCTGTCAGGGCGCCAACCATTGTGCGCTGGCAGGACTCAGGCAGGGAGGAGGGGGCGGTGGTAAAGGTGCAGTGAGAGAGTGCAGAAGAAGGAACAGGCAGGAAATGAAGCTTTAACTACAAATAAACCATGTCTTTGTCTAGACAAATCTCTTTTCAAGCCATAATGCTCTCTGAAATGTGTTAATGTCATGTAAAGGGCTGCGGCGCGGAGGAGAAGCCAAGCGCAAATGTGGCTTGGGAAGAAAGGCTCTTTTCCAGCATAAAATACCAAATCGAATTATTCCCCCAGCCCAGCTGCCAGCGGCTTCGGAGAGAAAGTGGCTTTAGGCCTTAATACCTTTGTGTGTGACAGGGGCCATTACTGAGGTCCCATTATGGTGCAGCACAACAGAGACATCAGGACAAGCCCGTCTCTGCAGACAGATGGCGAGAAGGACAGAGATCAGGGAGAGTGGATGCATGTCCACAACGTAGGAGTCAATTACTGAGCACAGTCAAAGCTGGGACGGTGAGAATCATCTTTCTGTTTGGTACCAGATGTGAATGGGTTGTAGGAATTCATGACCTAATATGAATAGAAACGTTTGTGTGTTTGTTATTGTACCACAGAAAGAAGAATGGGACCCAGCTGACACAAGAAAGAATGAGTATTATACTTTCTCAAACCTATACATACTCAGACATGCTCTCATCAGGTGACAGTTTCTCTGGCCGGGTGTGTGACCAGCCCACAGGCACACACCTCACACAGTCCTTATAGTACCGACAGTCAATAGACTGACATCAGAATTAGGGCCGATGGGTCCATGTGTCTCAGTTTGAAACTGTGACGATCACAACATCAAGGAAATGAGACACAAAACAGTGATGGCACGTGTCATCAGTTGTTGCCTGAGTGAAACACTTAAGTTTCAAGAAAACATTGAGGTTTAAAAGAAAGTTACACTGACATCAAGGTTTGAACTCACTCAGCTCCAGCAAACCTCCTCAAAACAACGTCCACATCATCACACCTTTGCTCTTGTCAGCAATATGTAGAACTGTATTTCTTGCTTTCACTGGATACACTCACTTAATTTCCAAATTTCACTCTTGTTTTTGTATTTTCCTATTTTAAAAGAAAAGGTGTTATAGGCAAAAATGTATATTTATCACTCCAAGGGATCTTTCCAGAAAGCAGGTTTAAAGGTTTAGTTAAAATCCTGAGATTGTTAATTTTGAACTGAGGAAAATTGCTCATTTCTCAGTTTTATTTTCATGTAAACTGACAGAAATCAAGTATTTTAAGTTTCATCTGTGTGAATTCAGTTGATCGGTCATTCTGAAATAAGGAACATTTTGCCGAATTTTCCTCAGTTCAGGATTAAAAAACGTATCCACTATAGCTGCTTTCTGGAACGGGCCCCAGAATTTCCATGAAGCAAAATAAAACAAAAAAAAAGACCCTGTGACCTGGGCAACAAAGCCACAAATACCTGTTTGAATCACATATATTGTACCATTCAGCCAATCAGGAGCAGACTGGACTTAAAGGAGTGATCACACCTGCACACACACACACACACACACACACACACACTTCTTTTTAATAGTGTATTCAGGAGTTGCACAGGAGACAAATCCAGAAGTGATTGCCGTGTGAAAGGCCCTCCTCCTGCCTCGAGAGCGCGTCTCCAGTTACGAGGTCACAGACAATTAGAGAGAGAGGATCAGACAGCCCCACTGTTGTCATGGTGAAGCAGCGTGAGTCTCACACACAAACGCACGGACACACACGCACAGGAATAGATTACCTGCACACATTCAAACATACATTCTGCATTCATATGTGCACTGCAAACACACACACACACACACGCACAGACGCAGTTCGTCAGCTGACACCTTGCACTTCCTCTTTTCCCCACCCTCCCGTTGCAGACAAACACTGCCTCGGGCTTCAGAAAGCAGACATTTTTTGGGAGGTAAAAATGTAATTTAAGTTTCAGGAATGACTTTATTTGCCAAAAAAATATTATCTGTTGATCTATGGGGTGTTCACTGCTTCCTGAACACCTCCTGTCACTGTGCCGCCTTCCCTTGTGGTGCAGTGAGGAGGAGAAGGGCCTGCAGGGACACAGGCCGACTCAAGATCTTATCAACACTACCATCCCGCATTGGGTTACATCCATTTTTTAATTTAGCACACTGGGAGACAAGTCAGCAGCCACAATGAAGCCTTTATGATGTGTCAGCTCCGAGCCAAGGATGAGCATTTCTCCTTATCGACAAACGACAGTCTAACATCTAAAGCTTTGAACCATAACACGACAGCAGCAAAGTGTCGGTTCATTTACTCCTATTTTTTAGTTTGCACATTTCTAGCTTTCCATTGCAGCATACTACCACCATACCAATAAGGATCATGAATAACAGGAAGTGGATGTTAGTCATTGCAATGGGGAGGGGTGCTTACATTTTTACAATGTTTTTCTACCTTAATGGCACCTAAAGAATAGAATAGTCTAATAGAATAGTCAGTTTGCTGAGTGTCAACTGTGATGTGGAGACACAGTCACTCGTGAAGCTGTCAACAAACATTCACACACCGAATCAGGATCCGTTCGGGATTCAACGTGGACTCTGGGAGCAGAGATTCAAACTAAGAACCTTCTGATTCCTGGATGACCTGCTCCAGGAGTCGAGTGTGCTGATGAGGCATTGGTTATTCACCGGTTGGTGGATTTCAGCCTGTGAACTGAGTGAAATAATCCTCTCGAGATGGCTTTGTTTGTGAGGTAGAATCATGTGCATGTAAGTGTAAAGAGCTGTTTCATTCTTCTGTCATAGACAGGCATACCTGAGCTGACCGACAACCGCTGGCTGAGGTGTAACTCAAAGCAGTGAGCTGGAACCGAGATCATAAAACAGGGGGAGCAGCAGCTGTACA
>CAAKHB010004514.1:40245-50699 GCA_901007665.1 Aeoliscus strigatus
AGACTAATACAAAAGCTGGGCTGAGCATTGGTTTTGCCTTCAAAATATATGGCACACATAGTTATTGAACAATTTATCTTATATGTCTTAAATGTAGCATTTAAAAAATACAGATAACAACAAAATAAAGAAAGACATTTCAGAACGTTTCTTTTTTCTTCTCATTGTGATGCAAAACCTCTGTGTATGTCAGATGTAGCTGTGACCCAAAATGATGCAGTTTTTGAGTGGATTTAGAGGACGTGATTAGCATGTGTTGTTCGGTGTAGACTCGCCCCGGTTTCAGTTTCTGTTTGTTTCCTGGCAGGATTAGTGGCTGATTGTCATGGGTGTCATTCCCAGGACACTGCGACTGCAGATAATGGCGGTTATTAATCATAACACTACAATAGCACACAATAGAACATTGAACTCCACCATACAGCAAATATCTGTCTAATTCTCAAAGCATTTATAATAACGTTTCATTTGAGGAAGATGAGAGCAACCTGTACTATGTCACAAATCAGTTTTATTAATTTAAACACAATCAAATAATAATGCCAAAAAAACCCAAAAACATCTGTACACATATTTTGCAGACACAACAATCTGTTTCACAATGAGGCCCATGTAGTGTAAAGTATTTCCAGTTTGCATTTATGATTGCAACATAAAAAAGCGTGCCGTATGAATCTATAAAAATGTCCACTATGTACCGACTATTTCCTTGATCTAGCAGCAATATGAAGAGACCCGGCGTGCGGGGGGAGCTGTTGTTTTGAGGCAATCACGATGTGGTCAGAGGAGGGGGAGGGCAGGGGGAACTGAACTGAAATGTAAAGGCCAACAGTGATCATGTGCAAAGGAGGGAAAATCAGAAACACCGGTTGGTTTCTGTTGAAGAAATTCACAGTCGATAGCACATGTCCTGTATGTTCACAAACCCCCTCATAGTTAGTGGCTTTTCTCTCACTCTTAATCATGGTTTCTCCTTCCACAGATGTCAAAGCGCGAGGAAAAAGGGCTTCATGCATTTCAACTATTTCAAAGGGGGGTGGGGATGGCGGTGGGGCACAGAATGTATCTTCAAACTCAGATAAAAACACTACATTATACAAAATTACGCTTGCTGTACACGAGATTTGTTATAGTGCTTGTATAAAAAGATAATGAAACTTATTCAAGCCTGTGTTTTTAATATCAGATTCAAATTTGTTGTTACAATGGCTATTGGGGGAGGGGAGGCTGGAGTTTTTCCACTTCCATACCACATCCAAACCCGAGTTCCCCTCCAGCTGTGTGGGGTCACGACTGCAAGCTGGTGAAATGACGGACACAAGTTGTGAGCTACTTTTCAGAAACAGTAAAAAACAAACAAAACAACGAGTTTCCCCTTTGAAATAGGACGGTGAAATGACTCGCAGTGGAGTGTGTAATGTAAAGATCCTTTAACGTCACAGAATCAAATAAAAAGGTCAATGACCCTTGACATCCATGCTTTTGGTCTTGACAAAACAAATTTATCACAAAATCCCATTATCTACATATTTGTTGACTGAACATAACTTCAACACACTTTAAGGCGTCGCAGAGGCCTATTATACGGAGGGATGCCTTTTTTTTTTCCAGAATTCAATCCAATGAAAAAGCATTGCCACCTTTCAAGAGCGCGTACCTATATGAATATAGCAAGGAACAGTCCAGTGATGACAAACTTACACACAAAAAGATTTCCTCTGTACACGATTGTCTCAACATTGTAAATAAAGTTTTGTCATTTTCTTAAATTATTAGAAAACCCCCTGCTTTTTTTTTTTTTTCCATTTCTTCCATAAACCCTTTTGCTGTGGTGGAAATCAATAGAACTTTGTAAAAGGCACAAGTCTTTTGTTGTCGAGGTACCTTCTCAGTGGCACGGCGCCACTCACAAAGTCTCTTCTTAAATAAAACGCGCAGGACTCCCAGGCAGACGTCGGACAGAGGAGCAGTCACTTTGTCTGTCTGTCCCGTGACGGAGGGGATCCCCAGAGTAAACTGTGGACAAACGAGGACCTGTGATAAAGTTGATCGGAGGTAAGAGCTCGAAGGAGGGAGAAATGTCACCACCAGTATTTGTGGGCCTGTGGTTTTCTGTAGCTGAGTTTATGTTGCGAGATGAGGTGAGGCCATCAGTAGCTCTGCTCTCCTCACAGGTGTGAACCCTGACAGAGTCCCAGCGCAAGCAGAGGGCTGTAAAACACTTTGACAGCTACAGAAAGCAGCCAATTCACAGTAACCAGGGCAAGCAGCTGCAGCGCCGTAAATTCACCTCTCTCCTTCTCTTCAACAAAAAAAAAAGTTAAGACGAAGTGTGACCGTATGTCAACACATTAACTGTGTGCTCTGCCTCTTTTTTTCTCCATTCTCTTCTCTTCATCCTGTGTACTGGAAGACAGATGCCAGGTAGCACAGGGGGGGGGGGCTTTTCTGAGCCTTGGGGTCTGTGGCAAGCATGGGACAGGGCTGGAGGGCAAAGGTGAAAGGTAACACGGAGTGCTGAGGCGGAGCAGGTTTATGATGGTGGTGCAGTGCTACAAGTACTCCAGGTCGAGAGCGTGATGGAGGGCCATGAGGTCTGAATGGCTGGAGATCCTCCAGAAGGGCATGTTGTGCTGTGAGGAGGAATAGTACAGAAGATAAGTTCACTTCTAGAACAACTTGAACAGGTGGTGAATGTTAGGCCGCTGTCATATAAGTCTGAACGTAACAGCGGCATAGGTTTGTCTAGGTACCAGGAGTACAAGTCAAGCAAAGTTTACCAATATGTTGATATAACATTGTACAATTTTGATACAATGAAGATTTTTGTATTTTTTTTTTTTTACATACATGATTATTGTTTTTTTCCCCCCTACCAAAGTGGAAATCATACTTATGCCCTTGGAATGTAAATATATTTATTTGTTGAGCAGAATGATATGATTGCCTGAAAAAAAAAAAAAAAAACTTGTATTATTTATATGCTAGAATCTCAATGAATGGGCTCTCTGGGCTATTCTACAGGAAAATAAATTTGAAATATTACACATACACCAATAATTTCTCATCTGCATCGACAACCATTCGTCCAGTTTTGGTGGCTTTTAAAAATGTACATTCCCCCAACAGATGAAGCAGCACATTAACACATATATAATTAATAATAGAAAATACAACAGAATACGCTGCTGGACACAAATATCAATCTGCATTTAACAGAGGAAGAAAAACATGTTTGTCGAGTGGAAGACGAGAAGAAATGACCACAGAGACTGAATGTGGAAATAGTGCAAATGAGCCTGTTGTTCCCGAGCCGAGGACAGAGGAGAAACCTGAGTCGCCGAGAATGAAAGGAGCTTGTCAGGTAGAGCCCTGAACTCCTCGGTGTGTGGAGACCATTACTCTCCCCTTATCAAAGGTATGGCCTCTCCCAGGCGTATGTTCCGCTTAGAGGAGCCTTCACTGACCCTTAAAAGCTCTTTGCTTTTTGTTTTGTAAATTGTCGTTGCTTTTAAGTTTAAAAGCTGGAGATGTTATCTGGGCCTTCTCTCCCAGGTGACGGCAAAAACTGAGGGCAGAATTGATTCAGACGTGGATTTTTCTCAGGTTAGAGTGAAGGAATGAGAGCTGAGGGAACTTTTAGACTTTTGCGTTTGTGGTCCCTCACAGTGTCACGTCTGATACGCTCCTCCTGACGGATGAAATTGTATTTCACGTACTCTGATGTTGACACAGAAACCTTTTACTGCAAGTTGCGTCATGGGAGTCACACAACTCAGGCAGAAGAAAAACGTCTTATCCTTCCATCGGAGTCACACTCCAACAACTCAGGATTGCGTAAAAATACTTGCATCTTTTTCCACGATCATGACAGAAGTGCATATTCTCAGAGTGTGTTTGCTATTACCTTTCACGTTGATGTTTTTTCTTTTTTTTTTTTTTTTTTTAAGGAGGTTTAGAAAGTTGCTGCTTCTTCCCGATCGCTCGTCTTCTGTCTTCGAGCTTCTACTCACAGTTTACTGAGAGCAGAAGCTGGAGGCTGCTCAAAGTCTGACCCTGGATCTCGCCAAAACTGTCAGTGATGCACTGAATGCTGCTGGCCTCTGATTATTTTACTAATGAATATGTTTGTGTGCGTCTTGCCTGCAGGTTTACACCCAAACTTGGCAGGAACACTATGTGGAGAGGGAGCCAACAGGTAACATTAAAGAAGCCGTCTCGTTCTGATTCATGCTAACAAGGTTGTCATTGAAGTAAATATTCTAATTTCATCAACAATGATAAAGTCTCCTTTATGTGCGCTCTGTTTACAGTACGACTGAAAGCGCCTGTCTAACATTACACACTCAGCATTCACACTGCTGAGGGCACCGAGCGAGGAATATATAATTATGCCACATCCCCTCCCCTGCTCTGAGAACCTGAGATGGCGGAGGAAGAGCGCTGATTACACTCCACAGACTTTCTCTCTTGTACTTGGAGGCCTTGTTAGCGGATAAATGAATGAAAGTAAAGAAAGAGGAGGAGTGCTTGGGCACCGATTTGTTTCCTTGGAAAGGTATGGCTGGTATGTTTTGTGTTCTGAAGGCATTCATAATGAACTCTCGACCTTTCCAAGCTCTCTTACCTTTTTAGAGCCTTGCTCCTCTTCTACACCATCTCCAACGACAATGTAAACAACTTTCCTCCCGAACCTTTGAATTACTCTCTCAAAGCAGCTCTCCTTCCCTGTGGAGGAAGCCGACAGAGAAATGTTAGTGGGCCGCAGCATGGACGCAAACAGACGCACGAGCTCAGAGACACTAAACACCATCAGGTTGATTCAGAGGCACGGGGCGACAAAAGCCCCTTTAAAAATACCACACGTATGAAATAGGGCAGAGTGTAAACACTTTGAGTTCAGTAAGGAGATGTGATAAGATCAGCCTTTAAGATAAAGACAATCTGAAAAGCATTAACTCTGCCTCACTCCTCCTCAGACTTGGGACAAATGGACTTAGGCTGGCTAAATCACTCTCGCATGGACTTGGTTAGAAGAATCAGAAGAAGCCTGAGCTCTGCTCTGCTCCGACTCTGCACTGACCGACCTGAAAACGGCGCAGGAGTGAAACTTGATGTTTATTTTGCATTGAAACAGTGAAGGTGGGGGAGAAGGAAGTTGGTGGTGGGGGTTGTACAAGTGGTTTCATATGCACAGACTGCGCAGGCGAAGCCTAAGGAGGCCCAGCACAGCTCAGGCTCCGAGAAAATAATCCTGGGCTGATTAGGCCTATTTCTTCATGGAGGAACATCAAGGCTGTCTGCTGCCTGGGTCTCCATGCCGTCCACACCTCTGCCCCGCACCGCCACCGAGACAGCACATGTGTCTTATCAGTTTATACCCACACGACTAAAACAATGAACTGAAGATCCATATCGAGCATTTCTCCCACTCTAAATGCAACACTTACCTATTTTGGTTGCACTGTAAATATTCTCAATAGGAAAGGCGATACCCAGGCCATAGAGCAGGACCTTAGCCAGGGCGGGGATGAGCTGTGTGGTGGTCACCAGGATATTCACACAGTTTGACCTGCAAGAGAGCAAAGGGGGTCACGTCATTCCACATCACTCTGAGCGGGGACAAAGGAAATGATGGATGAAACTTGTTTTATGTCCGATATTGTTGCAAATACTTCAGAATCAGAAGACAGAGCCTGTCCAAAAGACAAATTTAAAGCACTGGTGCTTACTTTAATAGCTGGGGAGTATGGGCTTGACTTATTTACACCACTTGCAAGTTTATATATGTGCGGTATGGGACTGTGTACAATTTTCCTCACTGGAGTCCTACCTTGAGTGGATTAATGTTAGTGCTTTCAGTGCCAGTGTTAACCAGGAGTCCGTCAAGGCTTCAATTTCTGCTCGCAATTGCAACCAGGCTTCCCTTTTGGCTGGGCCCAGAAGACCTGAAACGCAGAGAAACATTGTTTAGGTTGGACCAGCCCTCTAAATACCACTGAAATTTCCCAAATTTGCCCAGACCATGTGGTGTGTGGCATGTGTATTTTTGCGAAAACGCACAAATGATCACTCCAACAGAAGCATGTACAACTGCAAACTAATTTCTTTTTTTTTTTTTTTCTGCGACAGAGCAGCCATCCTTATTACCTCCGACGTTGTTTTTGTAAGTTGTGTAGATTTCTTTTACTCTTCTGTAGCGAAATGCTAACTTTCTCATCCAATCCACTCCTCCCCTCACACCTGTTGCCAAACACAGGTTGGCACTGGTCGCTGCTGCGTGGAAACCGTCGGCACTGAAGTTATACGTACTGGAAAGAAAAAGAATCAATCACCACTGTTTCGCCACTGATGGCAGCAGAGCGTAACTTTGAATAAAAAAAAAAACACGAAAATTGTCCTTACCTTAGATCCTGGCCGTTGTCATCAGAGGACACGTCGTCGATGTGAACTTGGTCGCATTCCTGAACAAGACACAGAACAGACCTTTTGTCAAGTGACATTCGCGTACAATATGCGGCACAGACCTCAAAAAGACTTCATGGGTTGGACACCGTGTACCTAAAGTCCCTCTTCTGTGCCTTTACCACGTCCATCTTAGCAACAAATATTTAGATTACAAGTCTGGCTGGATCCGTGGCTCACAATGCTGCGACCACTAGAGGGGTCTAAAGATGTGTGCGGAGGGACGCCAAGTCCCAATTCAGCAACTTTTAACCCTCTGCTGGATGGTATTTACAGCAAGTACACATGTATATATGTATATACACACATGCTGTAGAACACAGTGTATGTAGACCGGCTGGGTGGATGAGCAGCCTCTGCAATAACGGTCTGTGTGTGCGTGCATCTCCAAACATATGTGCACACTTCTTCCCCTTGGGGGTGCCTGGCTCTTCTTGGAAAGGTAAAGGGATTCTACAGCTCTGCACTGATTCTGCTCGTACACAGTAACACAATCCAGACTTTCTGGTAAATGTAACCTACTAGAAAAATTGAACCTGATGCTAACCGCCAATGAAATTATGACCTCTGATTGCTGCTGCGCCACACACCAACACAGCCCCGGGGCCAGTCAGCCAGCCGGCAAAGAGTGCTGGAGAAAGCAGACTAAAAATCTGTTATTAGTTTTCCATTTATAGGAGCGCACCGGTGCCTCCCTCTGCCTCCCCCCTTCTCACCCTGTCAAACAGCTTGAAATGTGAAGGAGATCAACACATGCATGTCGCAGAGAAAAAGAGGTGAGCTTAGTGTCTTTTTGCTCGAAATTTTACCGAGACGCGAAGCCAAAGATGTGAATGAAAATGATATGAAGCATTGAAAAATGAAGAATTAAGGATTAATCGATAGAGGATGTGATATCTCTATGAAAAGGGTTCAAGAATCTCTCTAGTATGTTTTGGTAAGTACCAGAAAGGTTCTTCCCACCTGTATTATTGCGAAAAATAATAATTTTGCACAGACACTGACACGTGAGGGACAAAATTTCTCCGGTTTCAAGCATGAACAATCCCTCCAGATTTTTTAAGCGTTTTAATTAAGTTTCATCCGGCTGTTAAGACACCCAAACACAGAAAGGACTTCCTTGTTTTAAGTCAATCTGAGTGAGGCCAAATGCTGACGTTATTGCATTCCTCTCTAATGCTAGAGCAGGGTAAGGGTAAGGGCTTTGGACCGTAAACCTTTTTTATTTTACTGGTTCCCCTCTGAACAAATTTTTCATCTCCCTGGATTTGTGGGGAGAGGGAGGGGAGACTGGCGTGAGCAGAAACTCAAACCAGCTGTTCTTTAACAGAATTAAAATCTTGACCCCCAACCTCTGCTCTAATGCAGCCATTCTCTCGCCAAGCTTCTCCCAGCAAACCCAGAGATCCAAAGAGGAAAAGACTTTGACCCTGTGACCCCCTCCCCTCCTCTCCAGGCTCAGGCACCCCGATAAGGGTATGGAAGGGTAGAGAGGTGGGGATGGAGGAGAGCAGCAGGAAAAAGACTGGGGGAGACAGCCCAAAGTGACCTCACATGGAGCAAGCTCAGAGCTCGACATTTCTGAAGACGAACATCCAATTGGAAATCGGGTGCAGGCGGGGGTCCTTTTCTCTGCTGGCCTGACTTGTTTCCAGGAAAGTCATGAGCAGATCTTAAAACTTGAAAAAGGAGCAATTTGTCCCAGCTTGGGGATCTGCTGCCAGTATACTTGTGGACAATTTATGTTCACAAATTATCCAACAATTTAACTCAGAAGAAAGCACAATCCACAAGTATTAGCGTGCTTAAGTCCTTTGATAGAGGAGGCATGTCTGTTTGTTTAGGAAAACAAAAACGGCGCTCTAGGTTTAGTGTCCCATAAAGCCTCCATTCAGGGACGCTCCATTTTGGTGCAAGTGACTGGAATCCTTCAATTGTCTGGTAATTACGTGCTGACGAATCAGAAAGAATCGTCCAGGTTGAGAACATTCCTGCCGTCCATCGACAAATGTTCACCTCATTTAGAACATCACTGCCTAATTGTATGCTGTCACCTTGTCCCTCGTTCAGTGACAAAAGCTCCATGTGCTTGTTCTTGCCATCTGATGTGATTCCTGCAGAGATCTAAGCTGATATCTGAGAACAATATTACCACCGTAAGCATGTTAATTATGGGTCTGGCAGACCTAAAACATGATCTGGAACACATAAGGTCTCAGTAATTAGGCCTAACAGAGGCTTGTGTAACTGCTGTCTGATTATGGGTGATTTGTTCCTATTCTCAAAGCTAATAAATACACCACAGCTTTATGACTGCATCAGAAATACTGTATGTTGTTTGGTCATTTTTACCAAGCTACTTATTTGAAAGTTCTCTACCCATTAACAGCGTTACATGATTAGATTATAAAATAAACATAACTGTAATCAGTTACAGTGCTGGAGACAAATGTGTAATTCAGTTGTAGTTAGAGATATTCGGGACTACAATTATTTCAGCTGCACACAAAAACTGCTAAAACCTAGTCAATATGTGGAGTAATACAGTATTATTTAGAGGTTCTCATTGCATAACTAATTTGAGTGTTGAGTTTTGCGCTCAACATTTTAAACTGCTCAATTCAAAATTGAAAATATTGAAAATTCAGCAAATGTAGTTACATCACTCTTGTTAAGTCAGTGTGATATTTACACTACTATTACATTTTTAACCTGTAACTGTAAGTAACTCTCCCATCGGCGTTAACAGGTGAACAGGCGCTGGGACCTTTGTCTGCCTGAATCCACAGACTCCAGCAGTCACTGTTCCCAGCATAAACCTCTGCACCGGCTCCCTGGGAGGACTGGGAGAGTGAAAGGAGGAGGTGGCTGTGAGTAATGCTGCACGCTAACCCTTACACTTACTCATTAGGAGCCACTTCTGAGGGCCTCGTAAACACCACAGAGCCATGAATGGCGCAGGTTCAGTCAGTTAAGTACAGCCATCGACGAGATGGAAAGAAACATGGCAGAGGAGTGAATTTTACTGACTTAATCCCTTAAAGACTCAAGTGTCCTTCTGGCATGTCTGAGTCGGTGGATGCTGAATAATACTGCTCTGGACGATGAAAAAAATACCTCATCAGCTGAGACAGTTATTGTTTTAACCTGACATTGAAAGCTCAAAAGCAGAAAAAAATACATGGCAAAATGCATTTTCGCAGACGACTCGGCGCAGATTGACAAGTCTTCAGAGGTGTGACACTTTGAGGGGCAGCCTGTGAAATTCTCAAAACCTTTTGAACATCACTTTTCCATCAAGTCCCCCATTCTCCCCTCACAGAGAAAACAGCGGTCTCTCTAAAACCTACAATCACCGCTAACTTACACCAGATGTTCCTACTGTACTCAAGAGTGACGATTACTTCTTATGCAAACACAACCATGTTCTGTTAAATTCATCAGAACCAATCTCTTCTCTTTTACATTTTTTATCTGCAACTGAATGACGAAAATAGCCAAAAAAAAAAAGCACAATAATTGAAGACAGAATGCTTCTGCCTCCGAATGAATCCATCTCAACATCATTCACCCTCTCTTCCTTTCTCTGTCTCTGTCGTTCCACTACTCCGCTGAAAGGTTTTCACCAGGGAGGAAGCTATCAGAGCCCTCTTTGTTCCCTTGGCATCTGTCATTAAGCAATCAGCAAAGGACGGCCTGAGTCTTCCTGTAGCCCTGGAGAGAGCTCAGAGCGACTGCAACAGCCAGAGGCAGTGAGACTACAGCAGTCCAGAAAAAGATTAGGATTTTTTTTTAATTATCTGCTTTCCAAACGGATATTTCGATCATCTCTCCACAAACAGCCTCTGATGGACACAAGCTGCCTGCTTTCTCTCAACCTTTCAGGTGAATGGTCTGTGTGTGTGTGTGTGTGTGTTGGGGGGGGGGGGTCAAAACCACAGTGTGAGCGATAACAGCCATCATCACAGAATTCCTTGTGACCCTGCAGG
>CAAKHB010004514.1:61529-72851 GCA_901007665.1 Aeoliscus strigatus
TGGTGGTGGGGGGGGGGGGGGGGGGGGGGGGGGGATAAGCAGACACAGTGAGGTTTACTCTTTGGCCCTGTTAGGTAGGTACCCAGTTGCTGAATAAGATAAACAAATAGCGCTCAAACTGGCGATATATCCAGGTGACACTCATTTGTGCAGTTTTGCTTTCTTTGCTTCACAGCAAATTCCATGTTGACTGGACTGTGACAGCTGTGTACATCGGGACTGTTCTCTCCATGTGCTGTTTTTTATTGTTATTACAAAATGTTCTCTACAGAAAGTTCAATACCAAGTGAAAGTCTGACAGAACAATAAGGCAAAGACAAAGAAGGGAATGACTGCAAATGATAACAAATTAGCCTGAAGCCAAGTTCAAACGGTCATAAACGTTCTCACTGGCAGAGTTTGAAGGTTTCTCCATGGAGAACAAGGAGCCACATAAAAGCTGAGGGGACCGCGCTAGACCAGCGAGAATGGACCCATGCTGTTGAGTGTGGTGGTGCTGGTTATAGTTGGGGGAGAAAGAGGAGGTCTTGTGGTTCCCTGGGGGCATGTTTTCTCTCCCTCCCCCTATCCTGCTCCAGTTAGTTCACTCACTCAAGACCAGACATCATCCCTCCCTCCTCTCCTCCTTCCCTCCTGCCTTCTGGCTCCACAATTGGAAGTCCATTTGCTTTGCTTGATCAGTCTCCTTGCCATGGGCTATGTCTATCATCAGCGCACAATATTTGCAGCAGAAGTTTGTATGCTCCACTTGGGAATAGGCTATCAAGTCCAGATGGGCTCTCTTTTTGAAAAAGGCAACCGAGGCTTGTGGCTCGACTGCCACTGAGACAGAATGCTGGAATCCAATTATTCACCTAATTAGCATCTGCTCAGTCCCACTTAAAACACAATCACTGGGTCTCCTCACGCGTCTGAGGTGTGGGGCTTTCTGTGACATGAGATGCTCTGTACACTCTTAAGTTGACTTGAGCACACACACACAAAGCTCCGGGGTGTCCGACATGAAAGTAAGGCGCAAACACATTAATGCAATTGTCGGCCGCCTTGACAGCTGGCTTCAAGCTGGTAGCAGGGGCAGTGACAGAGTGTGAGTGCGTGTGCGGTGTCCCTGGTTGGGACCCCCAGGCCTGAGGCACCTCACACAGGCTAATCAATAAGCCACAGGGAATACTGCTGTTTGTGTGGCTGGATGCCAAAGAGAGGGCCTGACTTTGACCGAAATAGAGTCTCTTCTCTTCTAACAGAGCTGTCAGTGACTGACACACTTAACGCCCCACGGGGCATCTGATGGCAGGAGAGCACAAGGGAAAGGAAGATATGGACAGAGTTAAAAAAAAAAAGAAAGAAAGAAAGAAAAAAAAATAAAGAAAGCAAGACAGTGTAAGAGCATAATACTTGGAAGATAAATGGGCACATAATACTGTCATCGTGAGTTAAACCACTGAGGGCAGGACAGCATGCTCCCGTGCTCCACCCCCCCAACCACCACCACCACCACCACCTTTCTCTCTGTTTTGCTGCCCCGCTCCTCCTTTCAGGCTCTCTCCCGAATGTGTTTGGTTAAGAGCCGTGGAAAAGAGGCTTCCCCGTGCCACATCTGCTGCTGAGCTGGTGTTATTTATTGTGAGACGGTCTGGAGGCTTTTCAGCAACATGCATGGATGTTTCTGCTGTCACACACTGGACATTGCAGTTTGTCAAATGCCCTCGCCCCCTCCACACACACACACACACACACACACACACAGGTGGAAGAGAGAACTTCTCATTTTAAAAGAATAAAAACAGGACACATCTGAAGGCCTCAGTTACATTAAACCAACTGAGTGCACAGAAAAAGCAAACGCAGGGTGCAACAACTCATCTTTATCGGTTTCGGGGCCATAAATCTTGATGGTCAGCTCTTAAACAAATACAAATATGATCACAGGGAGAGAAAAACAAAGACTGGGGAGCTGGGAGAAACATGGCTGGTGCCTCCTAAGTGCCTGACATTTTTCCATCTGTGCTGCTTCTTTTAAGAGAAAAGGGAGGCAGCCATCGTGGCTGCACATAACAACTAATGCAACCATCTTCTGGGGAGCTATGAATCAGTCTGGTTTGGCCCGCTAGTAACTGACAGACCTACTTCTTTCTTCTTGAATTAACTTCATTTGTATCGAAAAGGAAAGGGAACACATGGCATAAATAATACAATTGGACAGTGACAAACAGTGATGAGAAATATTGGCAAAATAATATCAAATGGAGGACAGAGTAGATCAATAGGTTAAAAAGAGAGACAAAAACAGAAGTTTATCTGTGTGGAAAAAACACATACCAGCAACTGCTGGTGTGTAGGTGAGTCCAGTAGCCGTTCATTGTACATTTTGAAACCACACAGAGCTGGACTGACCGAGAGAATGTACATTTAAAGAAGACGTCCTCACCCTGCATCTGGTAGCTGTAAGGGGCCTGGCCTGTCTGCGGCGTGGTGAAGCCAGAGCTGTAGCTTAGGAAACCCGTCTGTCCAGGGGATTGGGACTGGCTAAGACCCCCCTCTGTCTTTATGCCTGCCCACAATGGACCTAAATCAGTTAGTGACACCAGACCGGGTTGATCGGTTTGTCAACACACAGGTTTCAGTTACAGTGAACACAGACAGACGACGTCTCTCTCTTAGCGTAACATGCAGTACATATATCACAGCAACTAGTTCATCACTGATTTCAACTTGTACTGTGAGATATTCGAGGTTTGTCGGCTGTGAAACCAAACATTTTGTTCAAGCTATAATTGTTTAATTTCATGCTTCTTCACTGCTACAATCTGCCATCTCTGAAAAGTTGTACAAGTAATGAACGTTTTGCTCGTGTTTGTGAGTTCAGCTAGCCGCTGCTTCGTCAGGAACAGTGACGATGCGGTTACTAAGCAACGGTAGGTTGTAGAACTCCGTTCAAATAAACAGTATATTCCTCCTCATATTGAAGACTCGTCTGGGTGCAAAACATTCCAACGTCTTTAGACAAATAAAGTCCACAGTGGGCCATGAACTCCTCGCCGGCTTTTTGTTTTTAATTTCAAAACCCTAATCTTTCACATCTATCTGAACAGCTCGATAAGCAAATTCAGTTTCATTGCAACTCAGGAGAATATGCAGGTGGTAAACAACAAGTCAGCATTTCTGTTGCTCTCGGAGGAATTGTGGCTTGTCGTGGTCCGAGTCCTGACCTTCAGGAGGGAACGTTCTGTTATTATTTAACTGTGCTTTCCTCCACTCTGCAAATCTGCATGTGATGTAAGGCAAAAAAGACAAACACAAAAGGTCAGGCATTGCTTTGGAGATCTCTTACCATAGGCTGGGATGCCGTAAGGCTGGCCAGGCTGGGGATAGCTAGCATAAGCTGCGGCCTGCTGCATTCCTGTGGTGTACTGTGTCTGCCCATATGCAGCCATATTTTGGGACGAAGGAGTAGGAAGAATATGCGGATATGTTCTGCTGTTTGAGAATAGAAAGAAAAGAGAAAAGTGAGAAAGGAAAGCGGGAAGAACTAGCCCCGTGTTCTACCCCTAAACCAAACTTTAACCGACAAATTCTTTAGGATGTGCTACTTTCCTGTGAACACGGAGCCGAGCTGTGGGACAGATAGCGTCATACGGCTCATATATGCGGCGAAAAAACAATAAATATATAATAATTACAACAGATTTCAGCGTACACAAGCTGCAGACATCCAGGCAAACATAGCCAGGCGAAAGTCCTCGATCTGGCAGAAGGATCTAATTAAAGATCCAAATCAAGTTGGATGCTGCTTATTTTTTGAAGAAAAATAAAAGAAGCCTTACTTGGAAGGGTAAATCTGTGGAGAGAACTGGTGAGTTTGTCTTGGGCTGAAGCCACTGGTTCCAATAGCTGAGGAAAGTAAAAGAGAAAAGAGCACAAGCACATTTAAACACTAAGAAGTAAGGCAAATATTATCTTTTGCCAACAGAACTTCAGGATTCCAAGGAAGCAGTAATTACAATGCATTGCTCTATTTATTTCGGTAACCTTATTAAAGGTTGAAAACTAGGGAGCAATAATGAACTAAAATAATCAGGTAAGAACATCGTCATCATGTACGAGATACTTCCAGCTGCTATGACGACCGGTGGTGTAGACACACAGGATGGACTGAATCAGTGATGGCCTTAAAACCACGACCACACACTGGTGATCGCAGGTCACGTTTTTCATCAGTCTTTACAGAAAATCTGGAATCTGTGGTTTCACAGTGAAATTATCTCAAG
Organism: Aeoliscus strigatus; assembly: GCA_901007665.1. Classification (NCBI taxonomy): domain Eukaryota; kingdom Metazoa; phylum Chordata; class Actinopteri; order Syngnathiformes; family Centriscidae; genus Aeoliscus; species Aeoliscus strigatus. The sequence continues at coordinate 65,798 of CAAKHB010004514.1, forward strand.
AAAATTCATTTATTTTTTAATCAGTAGGAGAAAAAAAGTTTGTGTTTCTTCCAGTAATGTTTAAAAAATATTATAGTAAAAATGACAAAATTTAATCCTGACGATCGACAAATGCTCAATTACAACTGAGTTGATTTCAAAAGCAGAATTCACAAATGAAAATTCCAGTGACAATGCCAACACCAATATTCCAGTGATCCATAGTCACACCCTGGGATCAAGAAAAAGATGTTCCGTCTGTTTAAAATAAAGCTAAATATACACAATGAATGAATGGTTTGGAAATAATGAAACTAAAAAAAAAGAAAAGGCACCATGAATTAAAATAATTCAATGCATAAAAGATGGAGTTTACTAGACACACAAACCTAAGACTGTATTTGACACTGATGGATTCAAGCATGAAACGGTTTTTAGTCGAATAAGTCACGCAGATTGAATCAATTTATTTTAGAACATCTAAAAGAATCAGGCAGCAATGAAAATCCTGCCACCTGTCTGACTGTCAAAGGTTAAGGTGAATTATATGGTAGTTGCATTTTGTAAATGTGCACGGTCGGGGGTAGTGGTGATAAATGTTTGAAATACTGGTGAGAAAGGAAAATTAGCTAAAACATCATCACGTTGAGAATTCTTCACCTTTATATTGCTATGATGCTTGTCAGACACTGAACATTAGTTTTTAATAGTGATGTGTGTCCGTGTGACTGGCGTCATCCCACTAGAAGGACAAACTTAGTGCATTAAAGTTCATGATTCAGTCCTCAATGGCATGGGAACCTGCAGAGTGAAGACATCACATGTGCAAGCAAGCGCAGCATTTAATGCGCTGACACAGGTAAAGTGCAGTCTCTTGTTCTTACACACACATTCACGCTATATTGGCATTTGAGCAGTCGGGACACTTCCTGAGGCTCAGCTTATCAGTCACTCATCGATGGGCTCATCTCTCATTAATCACTTCTGCAGTTGTGTGTGTGTGTGTGTGTGTGGTAAGCAGACACATGAGCATGCGCACACACAGACACGCGCAAAACAGCCCTCTCTCCTGCCACCTCACCTGATCCTGAGAAGCTGTCTAGAGAAGTGTCTGCTACTGAGGTGGTGATATCGCTGCTGCTCATTGGCTCGGTTTTAACTGAAAAGAAAGAAGAAATATTTGATCACAAAACCCAATGCGCTGAAAACGATTTACGACTTCACATCTGGACATTCACCACATTATGTGCAAATAAAAATCTCCTTTTGAATCTGGGGGAAATGATCAAACCCGCATCTAACAGTGCTGACCACAGTGCCGGAAATTATAGAGAGAATTATAATTAACTTCACATCACATTTAGGAATATTTTTTATTTAGCTATTTATTTTTTAATTCTACTGATAGTTTGTCTAGCTAACATAGTTTGAGCTTCATTACTGATCTTTTAAAAGCCTAAAAACAATGACAAATGTGTAGGGGCCATTTTTAAAGGGGATTTTAAAAATGAATTACAAACTGGCAATAAAACATTGTTCTATCCAAGCCCCCATCTGATATGCAGCTACAAGAGAAACGTACTGAGAGGATAAACTCTTTGTTTAGCGAACGCTGTTTGACCTTGGCTCCGCTATACAGCTCAGTGATGGATCTGCAAAGACAATTTCACAGCTATCTGACAGCTAAGGATTCTTTGAAATCAATCCATTTCACTTCAGGCTGCAGACTTTTTTTCTCCTTTTCTGGCAAAACAAATTGACAATGTGGGCAGGGGAGTCATGCTCAGCGGAATCCCTCATGGTTGAAAAAGCCATTTGCTGTCATGTTTTACATGTTTCCGCTACGCTTGTTGTGCAAAGAAACATATGCTGACAGGGAGCAACTCTTTTACAACACACTGATGACATTATACTGGTGAGGTGCATGCAGATCCAGCACACACTCAGGTCACAGAGCACACAAAAACAAATCAAATTAAAATTCCCTGGGAAATTGGTCATTTGCTGCCTCCGCCAAGGTGTGTGTTTATCGCTGAAAACGTGTTGGCTTACTGTTGCATGGGTCAAGGAAGAGCATTACATATTCAAGCAGATCCATAAATAAAGAAAAAATAATAATTTGTCTCCATGGACCTTGGCGGAGGTTTGTACTCTGAATAAATTTCTAAAAAGGGACAAATGGACTCATACACATTCATTATCACACCATGCTTGAAACAAAATAATACAACAATGAAATTGCAAACAGTATCAGAATGAAAGGTACAATAGTTGATTTTTAAAATTAAATCGAATTAATTATTTTCATGTATTTACTGCAAAGCAGATGGCTCAAAGGGTGCTTTCCCTCTTGCTTGCTTTCTTTCTGTCAAGTTGAATTACACAAGTATTGTCCTTTCATTGTGTCACCAAGAGTAGACAAACCTGCAGTGGACTGTGAGTTAGAACCTAACAACCAGTCTGCAGTGGTAAGCATTGTGATGTTATCACCTATGGAAAAGAACGGCAAAAGGACACGTGACAGTCTGCAGCATCACTACGGGTTGTCTTTCATTAATTCACACAAAATTAACCCAGATTATACGGAGCTTTTTGCAAAAGAACTATTGGTTTGTGGCATGAGCATGACTGCTTTACCAAGCGAAGGCTCAGATTCACGCAGGTGAATCACCTGAGTAGTAACTAAGTACATTAGAAACCTCATGCAAAACTCACTGTCATTTCCATGCTGTGGACTTTGAATAATTACACTTAAATAAACAGTGAGTCGTCGGTGGAAAACAGCATGTACTACTAGGTCACAGTAACACATTGTGTTGCACTGGTATTTATACATATTGAAAGTTGTATTACTGATGCTGCTATGTAGGATTATACGTCAGATGTGAAATACAAACAATTGGTCTCATAGTGAATGTTGTACAATGCTTTTGTACGTTTTAAATCATTCTTTAACACGCAAGAAGCAGCAGCCAAGTGAAGAGCAACGACTCCGCACACATACCTTCAGTGCCATTTGGTGTCATGGAATTGTTATTGATATGGGAGTTGTCGAGGTTGGGACCATTCGGAGATTCACTGCTTCCACTTATTCGGCTGTGAGGACTGGCTAGATCCTGCATTTCCATAGACCTGATGACACACACACACACACACACACACACACACACACACAACAAATCAAATTATACTCTGCACAATGGAGTGTTTAAAACAAGAAAGAAAAGACATTAATTCAAAAAGGGGGGGAAATCAAAGATGAGTTGCAAAATGACGAAAATAAAAAAATAAATTCCATCAAATAACTGTAATTTTAAGGATTCTTGCATAAATTGCTGAAATTTGTGAAAGAAACGTATGGTACCTACACACACACACACACACACACACACACACACACACACACACACACACACACACATTTTCAAGTGCGCAAAGCTATTATAAGCCATAAAATCATGAAAGGGTATTTTGACAAGAAAGATTTGCATTTTTCCTGTTAACGTCAGTTCTGGTGCAACAATTGTTTACTGTCAATTTTCATCAGATGAATCCTGAGACAAAAGTGTCCTTAAGTGTATCTTGTGCTGTGCCGTGTCGAAGACTGCTAACAGATGTTTGCTGGTTTGAGGCAACAGCTAATGTGTCTGGTAAACGCGCGGCTCTCTGTTTGATTGTAAGAGCCCCCGCCTCAGTGATGGGCAGATGAGAAACTCATGAGGCATGTGTTTGCTCTGGCACGCGGCTTAATTGTTTCTGTGTTTATACAAAAGACCACGCCACTGAAAACATTATTCTCTCTGCTCACTTGGGCATTCAAAGGATTTGATCGATTATATAGACATGATGGAAGGCATAAATGATTGTAGTAGTAATGAGAAACTACTGCAACAAGTCCCCCATTGAAAAGGTGATTTCATGAGCTGAAGACAAACTTTTTAATAAATATGTTTGGATGTCTACCAACATACCATCACTTTTGTAAAATCATGGCCTACGTATTTTGTTTTTTTTTAACAAACTCAGGTCTTGATGATGATTTGGTTCGGGGTATTTTGAAAAACTTTAAAGCTTTTATTTTAAGAGGGTGTCACAAAATCCCAGAGATAAAAAAAAGAAAGTTTGAATTATGACACACATATAATGAACTGGGGATATTATGTTATGTTACAATTTGTGCAGAAAGTATTTATATGAATATTAGGAATATTATTACAACCCAAAATGAAAAACAAACACTACAAAGTAATATATCAAAATATAAATATATTATATCAGAAAAAGTTGTCTCACATAAAGAGCAGTAATGAACTCAAATTGTCTTTTCCTCAATGGTATATTGATTTATTCTCACCTAGAAATAACATTCAGCTTTGAGAAGTACATAAAAACTGACAAAGAATATTTCAACATCGCTGCACTCACTAACCTAGAGCTGGATGCTAAAAGGCCTTTGCTATCTCCAGTCTAACCACACACACACACACACACACACACACACACTATGTCTCAGGTAAGCTTGTGGCGCACAGAGCAGCAGCAGCTGGCACTGGCTGTCTGCTCAGCTCCTACCTGGACCTAGATGGCTTTGGGTCCTCTCTAACCACACTCCCTTTGCCTCTTCCTTCCCCAGGAGAAACAATGTCACTCCTTGTTATTGCAGCTCGATGTCACAGTCCAGAGGCATCCATGACACAAAAAGCCTTGTCTGAGAAAACATTATTATTATTCTCCTGCAGAATGGGAAGAGAAGGCTAGCGGAGGAACAGAGACGAGCATTGTCTCTCAGAGCTGCAGCCACCGCTCCACTGTTGTTTCCTCCTACAGGTTCCTCCCTCCTCCCTGAGCAAAGGGAGCACTGCCAAATGACGAAAAGGTGATTCATCATTGGTCTACGACAGCTGCGAACTGGATTAGCCCTCCCCCAATCAACATGCAAAGTGGCTTAGCCAAGGTAAGCAGGAAGGGACGTGGGGGTTGTGGGGGGTGAAGGTAGGTAGGAGGGTTGGGGATCACAGGGTCCGAGGGGCAACCGAGGGTGGGAGAGCCTGTCTGCTTTCCTGCTTGAAGTAGTCTGCCGCTGGAAGGGAGATGGGACTTGTTGAGCGGCGACTAGTCAAGCATGACACCCCTAGCATCCTCAGTAGATCTTTCATGTGCAATTGACACTATCTGAAATTTATCAGCAGCCCCCCCCCCTTCAGCATACTGACAGGTCCTAATGGCCGTCAGGGCTGCTTCCCGCGGGCCTGCCCGAGCCTGGGGCCACGGCACAGCTCAGAAACACACAACTTCCCAACTTCAAAGCCTATTCACAGAGAGCAAACAGGCAGAAAGACTCGCAGACATTGTATAAATTTCTCTCTCTCTCTCTCTGTAGAAACACAAAACTTTAGACACACAAACTGAGACACACATGTCTCATGCCTGTATGTCCACATGTGTACACACTCATACGTGGGGCACTTTAGAGGCCCCCCGATCAGCGGTGCAAGTGCACGCACACACTCACGCATAACACATGCAGGGGCACTTTAGAGGCCCCCAGATCAGTGGTGCATCTCAGACAATGAGGGCGACTGGAAACAAGAACACAGAGCATATGGAGCCACATATGTTTCCTATGACGCCACGAATGCCTCTATTACTCTCCTTTAGCTGACAGTTACATTTTGCTGCCCACTCGCTCTGCTCATCTCACAGCAGAGATATATGCGTGCATGGCTTGAACGCACCCGACTCCAGCCCACCATGGGGATACCGGGTCTGGAAGAGGGTCATTCAACTGGTCAGGAAAAAAAAAATAAATGTTGTTAAAAAAAAAAAAAAATAGAAAACCTGAGCTATAGGGGGTTTAAGTTTTAATCTGTGTGCTCGTCAGCAACAGTAACATGAAGTCTCTACGTCTTTTTCTAAGAGAGACACACATTTATACACAACTATTGTACTTCACAACACATATTCACTGAAAGCAAAGTGCAGACAGGTTAAGAAAATAGAGACACACAGAACATGAACAGCCATCACAGTGTTCATGTAGAGGAAGTGTTGAGGTGTGTGTGTGTGCAGCAGGTAACCAGCAGGTGAAACAAGCCAGGTGAGGAGGAGGGGGGCAAAGAGAGGAGGAGGAGGTGCATTTTAAAGCGAAAGGGAAAAGTCTTTTTTCTGTGCTAAAATATAGATATATTTTTAAGCCACAGCATCTTTGATGTGCATCTTCAGTCAACCTGAACTGTCAGGTCTTTGAAGCCAACAGGAACAAACGCCTCCTTGGATAAGGCGCTGGATGTGTCATCAAGGGAAAGAGAGAGAGAGAAGCGAAAGAAAGAAGAAAAAGAAGTAGCACATCATGCTTCGATGGTTGTTTACTAGCCGCTTTGTTTCGCGTTGCTTATTTCATGACCTCAGAAGGTAAACACTGCCTCAGACAAACCCTCCGACACAATGGCTTAGTTCTCACTGTTAGACACACACACACACACACACACACACACACACACACACACACACACACACACAATTACTTTACAGGTGAGGTTAATATATCTATAATTTCTACTTTTCAATTAGGTGTGAATATACATAATTTATGACTCATAAAAACATTTTAACTTTTATTTTTTGGGGTCTAATGTACTTTCATAGTATGGATTTTTGCAGACATTGTATGGCACATGTGGTCCTTTTATCAAAATCTAACACTTCACAACAACTAATGCTCATTTAAGCCGGTCAGCTGAATCCACATGGTGGCCCAGGAAAAATAAATCCACTCACAAAGAATGTAGATGCGGACAACAATTGGACACAGATGTGAGTGGAATTAGGCAGTGTACAAAACGCTACACTTCAGTTGTGTCTCCATACGTGGCTGAGAAAAATGATGGCTGCCAACACATGCAAATTTAAAGAGCTTGTTTTCAGCGTGTGTGTGTGCTAAATAATTAAGTATTCAGGATATCATTGGCATATTTCAAATGCAATCTCAATACAAATTAATTTTCTGACCCTAGATAAAAAAATAACTTTTGTTGTTGTTAGAAACTGTGCATTAAACTTAAAGTGGGGGGGGGGG
>CAAKHB010004514.1:85670-103562 GCA_901007665.1 Aeoliscus strigatus
GTAATTACTTTCAGTCAGCACACTTCTCTGCCACTTTTATACTTTGCGACAGTCGCCAATTTTCCCCAATTCTGTTGGACAACCACCAAAGTCTTAGGCAGACCCAGGGGGAATCAGCCTACCGATCTGATGGCGATATGCACACATCTGCTGAGAATTAGCAACATAAATGAGATTACTTCAGTGCCTTTAGGTGTTAATATAAAATCCATCATGCATTTTAGAAAATGAGGACATTGTGATGATATACTCTTTTCTGGCATGGTTTTCTGTAAAAAATATGAAGGGAACACAGGAGAATAAATAATACAACATGTATTATGCTGGTGTGTTGTATCAATATGATGCACATTATGAAAAGGCAGTCAAACAGCTCAGCAGCAGCCGGCCTTAGGCCTGCTCATCTATCTCCACCATCACCTTCAGCAGCCACAGAGCACTTAATAAATTGCACCTTTAACAAAAGGAAAAGGTGATGCATTGAGAGAGCCTAGTCATGCATAATTAATACTGCCTCTCGCTTAAATCGGCCACTAATAAATAATTCAAATTGATCTCATTATGGGAGTTTTCATTATAGGATAATTCAATTAAATTAAATCCAAGAGACCATTTAAGGGCCTGGAGCCACGAGGGCCCAATGACCTTCTTCTCTAATTGGTAGAGGACAGGAGAATGCCCTAATGCACAGAAGCCCATACATTATTTAATGGATTCCACCAAGTAAGGACAGATCAATGATAACTTGCCATTTCATCGACGTGTTGAAAGCATTCCAGAGCCCACAGGAGTAAAAAATCAAAAACTGGAATGTAAAATTATCAGTATGCATCAACCCATGTCACACATGTACTGTACCATTTCCTGCCTGAATATTATACACAAATGATGCAATGCAGCACCAAATATAGGTTGTCGGAGTATTTTCTGATAGAAAATAGACAGAGGCGTAATGGAAGTTGTTAGAAAAGACAGGAAGACTTCTGCTGCAGTTGAGGTCAAACACTGCTGAAGAGGATTGATGTGACTCTGATATCACCACAAACATCAGTCTGAGGCTAATCACAAATGCATCAATTAACACTGTACAAATCAGCTAACAAGTATATTGTTAAGAAGATGGAGCAGAGAGTCCACGTGTTAACTGTTAAAACGTCTACGAGCAAACGACCATTTTTTTCTTGTTTGATGTTGCATTACTTTGAGAAAAAGCAGACAACTATGTGTTAAGGTGACTATTTATATATATGTTTATATATATGTTTACATTCAAACTTATAAACTAAAATATTAACCTATCGGTGCAATTGTTATGTCGTACAATGTATGTAAATGAAGAACACAGGTGACAGAGTTATATTAAAATACCAAACTGAGCCATAAGACATGTCAGGTCTGCATTTCAAAGAGGAAATCTTTAAGATAAACATTAGCATTTGGTGAAAACAACTGAGCAATTACATTAGGGTATAATAAGCTGGGGCTGGCACACAATAAAAGAAAGCATCTTTGCTTTAAAATGAATAAAAATTGATTGTGTCCCTATAAAGAAGGAATTGGCGGAGTGTTAACTAGATTCCACATAAACGTCTGTAGCAGTCCCTGGCCACTTTATTGTGTGCTAATGCAATAGAGAACACTTAGCAATAAATGCTCCTCTCTGATGAGCTCGCAAAGGCTTTCCAAGATGGCCTGATGAAATTGTAGAAATTAGATTTCAGCTAGCTGCTAATGACTCCTAAAACAAAGGAAAATCTCTAAACAGAATTAGCCTGCCCTCGTCTCCTCTAAATACATCATATGTAAATTACTGTCAATTGGAGACATATACTCGCCTGGAAGGTAAAGCCTTCATTAGAGATCTCAGTAGGTTTGGGGCTCGACAGGAAATCTTCCTGGATGGTGTTGTTCTCTTGTGGTAACAGATGAAGCAATTTAAGGGAAGAAGATCTAAAATGGTGATTGTCTTCATTTATATTCAAATATATTTCTTCCTCAACTCATTCTCACTGATATAGTGTTAATCATACAGGACTGTATTAAAGTCTAATAAATAATGGTGAATATAAATACACTGCCCGAGATCTTATTTATATTAGTGCTGCAAGAACAATAATCCTATTCATTCATTTATCCTCTTCCACTTATTCCAGTTACAGGTCGCGATTGTGCTGGAGTCGATCCCAGCTGTCAACAGGTGAACATCAGGTTACACCCAGGATGAGTCACCAGCTCATCAGGGCAACATGAAGGACAGACAACCATTCACACTCACGTTCAAACCTACGGACAATTTAGAGTGACCAATTAACCTCAGCACGATTTTGGAACTGAGAGGAAGCCGGAGAAGCTGAAGAAAACCCACGTAGACAGCATGGAAACTCCATACAGAAAGACCCCAGTCGCCCCATACTAAAGTCATCTTAACATGATTTTAATATTCAAAATATTTCCATTCTTTCTCCAAAAAAAGTTAAGTGAAAGCAAAACCAGTTTGTGAGAATCTTTCCAATCTTTCCAAAAGGAACAATGCAATTTTGCCAACTAAAGCTTGAGAAAGCTTTGCACCAATGCTGCAACCAATTATTTGGCCATTCTGGAGAAGTCACCACTTAACGACCTGATGACCTTTCACACTGCCTTCTACTGTTTGTATTGGGCAAGAAAAAACAGCCATATATGACAATTCTGAGGGAATTATACACCAATTAAACAGGATAAGTTGTGTTTGCAGGAGCTCCTCAGCTGTTTCCTAATGCAAACAAAACGTCTGCCAGTTGCCTAGCTTCAGGACACAACCTCAGCATGTTCCCACCAGGTAGGTAATTCACTTATCTGAGCATTGTTCTCAGTTCATCCCCTGCTGAATAACCTGGCTTTGCCATAAGATTTGTCCAGCTTTAGGGTAAATCTCCACCAAACATAAGCACAGACCTCCCAAAGCATCCGTGAAGTTTGGCGTTACCAGTGAGAACATAAGTAAACATCAGCAACAATTCAAAACATGACATATACCATCAACAGCTTTGCATTGTAATTCAGCATAAAGTAATAATATTATTGGAGGTCATGGGCGGTCAGAGCTTCCTGGAATAAATTTGAGTCAAATGTAAAAGAGGTGTTTTAATATCTCAATCTAATAATAGGAAAGCAACAAGGCCCTATTATTTTATAACTATATTAAAAAATCAAAATAATTTACAGCTTTTTAACATTTGAATTGGGTATTTTCAATATTAAATGTGTTCATCTCTTGCCAATGTCAAACTTTTCTTTTACTTGTTTTTATGATCCTGACAGGATATAAGGATAACTTTAATCATTAGTAAAAGCAGAGTTATCTGTGACTTAATACTGGATTTTGTTTTTTGGACAGCTGATGTCTCTATGGCCGCAGCATGCATGTACTGCAAGTCTGCGTGGCGGGGAAGTCTGTTTGACAGAAGGATCACATATGGAGCAACAGCTCGACTGCAGCTGTGGGGTATTTCCACTCTCCATAAGCACCTACCTATTAATGGGCTGGGAAACTCATAATACCAGCAATCTGTCAAACGGTTACTGTTTAATGAATCGCTTTAAGAAATGCAACACGTAGCGGTCCAATGCCCTTTCTTCTATACAGTCTATGAGTGCAAGAGAGAGGTTATACCACATTTGCAAAGTCTCGCACTTTATTAGGAAGTCTTCAAAAAATTAATGTATGGATAAATGAACTGTTTAATGAGAAAATTATGCATGTAAAGAAGTTGATCAGCCCTGATGGCCTTGAAGGAGCCAAACAGAGGATTACAGTAATTGGAAGTCCACACTGCGACAGAAATAACTGTTCTCACACAGAGCTAGACCCACTGGTGCCTTTTGCTGTCTGTTGGCGAGAACTAAATATATTTCCTGCATTCTGAATGGCATTCCGTCCGAACGCATACATGCCAGTAGTTAACAGTGTATGTGAATAAATAGCTTTCTCAGACGAGACTACAGATATGTCAAAGGCAGGAGCACATGGATGTGATTTGTTTGTCTGCAGACATTAATTCCAAATGCATAAGTAGCTGTAAAATATTATCCCTGTCAGTATCTCATCATTTCACTTTACAGGAGTAACGGGCCAGATAAATTCATGCACGTACATTGACAGAGTAATAACACTTTTGGCAAAGCGACAGGAACTCATTTCCGTGGATCTAATCATGAGCCAGAATTATGTCACGCGGGCCACCTGTTCCTCGGCAAACGTCACTGGCCTTAAGTAGTTCCGGCACGCATCCAAAATGTGAACTTCTGAACTGGAGCGCTTACATTCTCATTTGTGTGTGTAGCAACAGCCACTCTAATTTCGTGGTGCTAGAGGAAGGGTTTACATAAGGGATGTCCTGTTCTGTGCCTGTCACTCAACATGCCTCTTACTGGCAAACACAAGCCTGAGCTGATGCTGTTCTGCGTCTTGTCACCTTAAGGCTAATGACTGATTAAACATCGGTGGCAGAAATGCTAACTAGGGTTCCAGTTGCATGTCGGCATCAGTTATGAGCTGAATGTAAAAAAAAAAAAGTAGAATTATATGGCATTTTCTCTCTGCCTGATTAAAAACAAAAAAAAAACCTTTGACAAGGGTTTAATCAGGTATAAACCATCATCCATATTTCCATCTTCCCAGGAAAGGCCTTTACACTAATAACTGCATGTTTATTAGCTTTGACATGATGTCACTGATTACAGATTATTGCTGCGCTCAACAAAAATAAAACTCTCCAGGGGAAAAGCAGCATATTCTGCTGCTTTCAACATCTGTCCTCAAGACGGAGCTCATTGCAGGTGTACAATTATAAAATATCTCTCTTTTGGATTGAGGATTGAAAATAGCTAGTGGACCGCACACAGCTGTCGGTGGGCTGCTGCTGTTTACATCACTGGACGTCGTGCCAATTAGCTTCTCTTCCTATTTGCACGCTGTTTGGAATACATGAGTGACACACACACAAACAAACAGATAAACAGTCACCGCCTCGCAGCATGTTGAAGGAATGTTAATAAGTGCTTTGAGATGTTCAAATGTTTTAAACGTTGTAATTCTGACTTTTTGCACTGGAGTTTATGTTGACTCAGCCCAGCGTGATGACTGAGTGAAGAGGAAGCGACGAAATCACGGCACTGTGGGGGCCTTGATGAAATCAGCTTACACTAAGGCCATTGTGTTGACAGCAGGGATCAAGGTGGTCAGAGTTATTCCAGGGGTCTTGCTGCTCTCCAGGCCGGTGGCTGACCTGTACAAGAGGCTGATAAGCCTCAGACACAGACTGCCAGTCTCCACGCTGTAAACTAGAGCCAAACCGGCTGTAACGTTTCAATATGTGTGTGTGTGTGTGTGGGGGGGGGGGGGCGCAGACAGAAGCTGGCAGGCAGAAGAGGGCACTGTTTGGCTTCTCTGCTCACACTGCCCCCACATGATCTAACAAATCACTAAACGACGCTTAGAAACATACAAAGCACATTTCACAGTGGAAAATGGTGTTATATTGTTGGAGTTCTTTCAGAGATTGGCGGTGTAATATGCTGATGTTCATTGACACAGTGTTAATGAACCACATAAGTGTTTAACTTGCTGCCACCACCAAGATCTTTCCAGAAATGGACACTGATGATGGTCTGGTGACTGAAATGACTTGTTTTCGTGCAGACATGGTGTAGCAGACTGGTTTGTGAGCCCTCATCCTCAGGATGCTCCTGTTCTGCTGGTTTTCGACCTGCTCCTTCACACCTGATTCCAATCATCAGCAGTGATTGAGCATTTCAGCCGGGTGTGGAGGAGCAGGAGTCCAAATGTCCTGTGGTTATATTTTATATTGTGTATTTCACACTGTTTTAGAGTTTATTTTATTTAATGTTGCCTAAAAGTTTCATTGTCCATGCAACATGGACTGTATGGATTTGTTTCATGAAATGAATAATAAACAATACACACCTGTTTCCATTATCAGTTCGATGAGCACAACTGAAACATGTCTGTGAAGGTTCTCAGTCATCCAGGTACTGGTATCTTGCTGGGTTAAATCGTAGGCAACTGGACTTACCAATATGTAATACTGGTTTTTATCGTCTCAATCATCTACCAGTCAGAAAGAGAAATGCTCTCCAAATTAAACATTAGGTCCTTACAAGGTTAACTGCATTTCTGAACAGTATCATCCAGTATATTCTGCCATTATAAAATAAGCAGGAAAATATCCCCTTCTCCCATTGGCTCCACGCGTGAACGCGTCTATCATGTGTGAAACAAGCTATTTTTCATCAGCCGTGCCTTTTTCACTCTGATGTCATAATGTTGGAGAGCGTTTGTGCAGGTCCCCACATGTACTTTTATACACCTATTTAAAGAGCAGCAGCCTTTCGCACCAGGTTCAGCAGGAAGGAGCAGTAAAACGAAATGGGAAAGACCTACAGTATTTCATAATTAATAGGTAGCAGCGGGTTCAGGCTGACGTAAAAAGATCAACAACGTATAAAAGCGATCATTCTTTCTGCAGAAATGCACCGATAACAAGCCCAGTGCCATATGTCATTTGTTTCATAAAATCAAAACAAATTAGAGCTGTCAAGCATTTTTTTTTTTTTTTTTACTATTTCTGATTCCATTGCTTTATTTGGAGGCCCTGAGCTGCGACGCTGCTTTCCTATACACTCTGTCTTGTTCCTGAGGTGGTCCCCAGCTCGTACCAGGTCACAACCTGCAAGCAGTACTGTAAATTACTCGGTGGGCCTAATTGCTCATGTCCGCTGTATTACTATAAAGCGCTGGTTTAACGCTAACGCTATTGTCAGGTACTTAATCAAGGCCAGCAGATTTATTTCCCTGCAGTTACTCTCAGAAGTGCAACAAGCAGAAGTAACTGGATCTTTTACTTTTTTCTATTTTTCTTCTTCATTGAAAATGAGCCACCTATTCTTACTGAGAGCTGAGGTTTGGAAATGATAACTATAATGATATCAACCGATACCATATGAGGCCCTGCCTTTCATTCTTTGAGTTGCGTAAGGCATAAGCGACCCAGATGTTGCTCTGCGTGACCTTACCTGGGGGGTAATGGTGCCATTATGCCAATCACACACTGTAACACTTGATCAGTCACAGGCTCCAAGTAGACTGGATAAACTCAATTATTCAGTTTCTTACCTCACATATAGGTGGCCTCAGCACACACACAGAAATGAATTAAGATGACAATATTTAATCTGAGTTTTTTTAAGACTTACAATTGACTATACGATAAAAACATAAAACAACAGTCACAAATTGGATGTGTGTGACATACATATTATATCTAATTATTAAAGGGTTAATTTAACTTTACTTATGTGGTTCTTTGTTCATCAGCGTTATGCGGAGCGAGAGGAGAGCGCACTGAGAATGCAGAGGGGATTTGGTCCATGCCGGGATGTCAGAAGCACAAAAGCCAGCTGAGTCATAGGTTATAAAAAATTGTCATTAGGGATTTCTGTCCTCGGCAGCTCATCACACAAGCCCTGTGAATTATTTATTATGCCAGAGGCTCAAGTGCACGATTACTCAAGACCACCTGGATTCCTGCACCTCACTCTTCTTTTTTTGTTGCATTAGGTAAAGGTTTTAAAACATTATGTATGAATAGCAATTAGTTGTAACAATGTTCCATTAAAATTTTTTACACATTGTATAACAGATTGCACTTCAACGTTCACCTAATGAGGGCATTTTAAATGGCAGTCCACAGTTAGTGTTTGTTTAGGATGGGCCCCATACTTACTTTGTCGGTGATCCAAACGACCACCTAATTAGCACTTGAAGTCTATTTGTAATATGCACTATGATTACATACCTGACTTTTTAAGTAAGACAAATAGCAATATTTTGGAAAATCTTTGAAAAGAAGCGGTGACATATATGGTTGACAACATAAATGGAGGTGATAAATAAGACATACCATCGTCAACATTTGCTAGAAATCAGAAAAACGATCCCATGAATCCGTTTCATTTACTTGCTCCTTCATTTTTCGTTGCAAAGTCAATGCAAATCAGCTCAGGCATTTTTCCTCACTTTGTTTACTTCCTCTGTATGAAAATGGTTAAAAATCCCATGGGTTGTGAAAATGATCCCTCCCCCCCAGTCGCCTGTTCAGAGTCAGCCAAAACATTCCAGACATCAAAAGACAGCTTTGCCATTTTTGTGCCCAACGTCCATAGCCCAGGAGAACATGGTTATTTGGATAAATTAATTTCTGGAGTCTGCCTGAGTTGCGAAAACAACCTCCTGCCTGACAGCAAATTAGTCTAACCTAGAATGCACAAGGTTAGAGGAGCCCTTCTCCTTACAAGAAAAAACAATAAAAGAGCATATAATACTGTTTTTAGCGATTGTTTTTTTGTTTTTTTTAAGAAAACAGTATTATGTAATAGAAACTGTAAGCCTATCAGTCAGCAGGTGAGCTGTTTCAATAGGTAACATCAGCCCGCCGCCTGTGACAGATGCAGGCCATTCTCAGCACACAGCGGACAGGCTGATGTAAAACGTTACTGTCAGCAGCTTTGAAAAAAATGAAATAAAACTAAAATCTTCAATTGACTCAAACATTTATAAAAGAGAAACAAATAAACCTTCAAGCCCGGACTGTGAAAACGAGCGGGGAAAATGTTACGGGGGGAAAAATTATGCAAACAGATGAAGACAATCCAGAATTAATGGTCCGCAACATTTTCAGGCACTCAAAGGGCTGTCCAAGGACACCATAGGGGAGACTGCATGGCCCCAGTAATTGGAGGAGCATGTAACTTCAAAAGTAAGGGGAACAGACGGGAGGACTTTCCTCTGAAGTCAAGTCTTAAAGAAAACGTGAAGCACATGTATTGTACAGTAGGGAATTTGGTACATGTGTGAATGAAAATTGTTCTATTTATTGCTGCAGACATGATACATCGCAGTACTCCCGCTGAGCGAACCTGAATGAATTCTGATCTTAAATCTTTATATTGGTCCATCTCAAGTCGGTGAGTGAAAATCCAAAAGGGGTCAACACAAAAAGAGATATTCCACATTGTCAATAAAGACGTCCATAAAATAAATGACTCAGAGGAGGTGCTATCACCTTTGGAAAGTGAAAAAGCTTTCAAATGTTTTGAACCGTAAGTCACTGGAGATGTTTCATTGATAGTGTTATGCATTTTGACCACGTTCCCCATAGTTTATAAACCGGATGGTATTTCTGCGAAGCTTACCATGGGATGGAACGTAAACTGGACTGTAATTACTGACACACAGTGACTGGAGTGGTCCTGAGATTTAAAGCAGACGCTGGTTGTTGTTTTGTTGCGTCCTCACGCTCAAGTCCTGAGTGGAGTTGTCAGGAAAGGAGGTGGAGTCAAGAAAGGCCCAGGTGAGATTGAAAAATCCTCAACCAAGCGGTTAATACCCATTCCCTCTTCTGTGAACTCTATATGTGTTATAAATGTGCCCATGAAACTCACAGCTCTTAATGTAGTCAGTGAAATACCCAAAGAATCACTAGACAGTCTTTCAAAGGATATCAGTGTAACCTGCATCCCCCCGTCACACTGACACTCGACTTTCTTCCAAACTCGCTGCTGCTGCACAACTTGATTGGCAGGCTGATCCAAAGTGTAATCAAGCAAATTAAGCTTCGATTCCACACATCTGGTTTACAGTAAGGGCAAGTAAATGTATTCTGTTCATTGTCACGGTCCCTCATACCCGTCATACTCACCTTCATACCTTGATGGCCCAACCATGATTAACAATGTGCAACAACCACGTGCACAAATAGTCTGCAAACCTGACTGAAGTTTCTAGCGACGACATTTTTTTCTGTTTTATACAAGATAGTGCGTTCAAATGGAGACTCAAACCTCATGTTTCTCTCACTTTTATTCTTATACGACTAAAATATTTTGCAAGCCACCAGTGCGACCTCTCACAGGAGGTGAGTCAGCAGTAACCGCATCATAACATCTGGCCAGGTGCATAAATATACTGTAGACGCGTCATGAACTGACATCTAGACTCTGTCTCTGATATTTGACAGGTTTGTCCTGTCACACAGAGGTAAAACATCCAATCAGGGAACCACCATCTTTACTCAGTCGGTCCGCAGAGATGCTTACGGAGTACGACTGGATCGGAGAAGGTCTGCTGCTGCTGCAACCTACACTGTAATCATGATGGCATAACTCTGACAAAACCTACACTTCTGTCGGGATGATGTGCTTTAGCTATGTATCATGAAAATGAGTCTGAGTGGAAGGAGAATAAAGACAAACTGCACCATATTGGTATGGGAAAAGCAGAGGGGAACACGATCTGTCCAAGGTCCTTTGGTCTGAGGGAAGAACACCATGTGTGCTTGAGTTAATGCAACATACACCGAGGAGAAAACGTCCATTTTTAACCTGCTATCCATCACTGTGGAATGCTGCACACAGTGAAAAAGGGAATAATTAGACAGAAAAATGATTGCAGCCCGAGGCTGAATAAATGAGAGTACACCTAAGTATAAATTCTGTTAACATATTCAAGTAGTACATGTGGGGACAGATTCAAATATCACTGACGCCGCTGAAACAAGACGCAGAAAAGGAGAAAACACTCTGAGCAATGTTTAGTGAAGATGTTTTCTGTATTAATATTTCGTTATCATAAAGTCAATATAAACTGTGGCTTTTGTTGTATTTAAAATGCACGAGATTTTTGATGTCTTGCTTCATCTAGTCCCTATAGTTTTCAGTTGTCAGCCTGCAGTCAGATATGCGACAAGGCAAACACATATTGTTCAACTTCATTCATTTAATTGTTTGATGAATTTATTGTTTTACTTTGCATTGCACAAGAGCATATCTCGTCGATATTGCACTGCGGAAAATGAGATCAGGAGATACTCGTTGAATGAATGCAAAATGCATTAGTATGTAATTAGTTTCCTCATAGTGATGCATTTGCCATTGCGCTTTGATAATACGATCTTATTGGACGCGATGACAGGATGGGTACTGGCACATTACAGGACCATTCTCATGACCAGCTGCAGCAATTGACTGTTGACATAAACTAATTTGGGTTTGGAAATGTACTCATCCGAAGGTTCAAGTCCAAATCTTTATTTCGGCAGCACCGTCAGCGGTGGAGAGTGGCAAATATACTTGAAAGCCTTTTTTTTTTAATTCCGTGATGCTCCATCTGTTGAAATGATAAAGTGCAGCTATAATGGAGTGCAACAAGATTAAATTAATGAGGTTTGTCCATTATATGCCTGCAGGCTCCTCACAGATGATTGCAATTTTCTCTGTCAAGCCCATTATTGTGAGATCTGTTTAGTGGGTTGATGCAATTAAAATGGACTTAATGTAAATTTAACAATACAAATAACACTTCTGTCTGTGTATGTTTAATAGGGGTGTGGATTGAGGGTCCTGAAGTGCAACAGTAAACACCCACTCTAACCATTTCTTACTTCAAACAAACCAGAGTGCTATTTGATTAGCGTGGACTGAGTGATCAATAATGATGTTTCTTGTTTTCATGTTCTCTGTGATGTCAAAGGATCTGGTTGCACAGACCAGCCATGCCTGGACATCAGTTTTAAGGAACATAACACCTTTCACGAGCTGATGCGTGATGCACATAGATCTTTTCGAGATGGAGATGGAGGTGTAATGGAGTGGCTCAGATAAGCCAGATAAGATAGAGCGTATAAAGTGTTTAAGCCTGTATTGTTCATGAATCTCACAGTTCAGTTGGTGTGAAAGACTGGAGAGATTCTTTATTAATATTTCCCAGAGCTGATCTGATAACGTCCTGATTGGTTGCTTCCTCCTGGCGGATCAGGTCACTGTCGTGTGAGGGAGGGACATATTTTTAGAACAAGGTTGGTCAGGACACGTTTTCCACTGATCTATGAGAAATCTCAGATCCACATCTGCTTTAAGTGCTCTGACTAGATTTGAGGCACAATGAGGAACAACCGTAACCAATCAGACAACACACTTTATTACATTATATGCTGCATTTCACTTTGGAGCTTGCGTGTTTTGCATTTTTTTTTTGCTCACTCTCTGCCTCTCTATCACATTGAAAAGTAAAATAATCCACACACCTGGAGAAAAGCACTGTCTTTGATTGTCAGGATTTATGTTTTTTAAATCATTCAGTGTCTTTTTTTGTAATGAATATAATGCAATTCCCATTATAATACCTGGTGAGCCATCAGGGTAACCCGAGTATGTTTGCACCAGTGTGTTTGTTGCAGGCACCTTTCACACGAGGTGCATTCCTGTGGTCAAGGCAGGCCAACAACAAGTCAATCAATCACATTTTGTACGCCGGTATTTACTAGGTGACACACTATCTCTTTTGTTAGCCACAGGACGGCAGTTGGAGTCAAAATGGAAGCAGGCAAGAAACCAGCGAGACACACCAGAAATGTTTTGACGCCTGAGCGACAACAGTTACAAAGGACGTATTTTAAGACAACACCTTATAAAAAAGTGGGTTTATTTATTTTTGTCTTTTTTAAAATAATTCAAGACAAGAAATTTCAACGGGTTTCGGCTTATAGAAAGTGGATGAGGTTCATTGAGTTTAGAATTCACTACTCAAATATTTTTGCAGGCACATAAGACACAAAGGTATTACATGACCTCACATCGTTGGACATGTTGTCCAAATGTTGTCTCCATTCCTCAAAACCCATGATCACAGTTGTTACTTTTTGCAGTGTAAATCGACTAGTAAATCAACTTTTACCAAAAGCATTTGCTAAAAAAAACTTTTTTCTTCTTTTCTGCAGTCGCAGTGCACACACCAATTTCTTACTAATATGATTTGCTCTAGTATGTGAGAGTGTGACACACAAAGTACTCACTTGCCATGTCTTCCCTTCTGTCTTGACTCATAGCAAATGTGAGTGTTTTTGTTGGAAAGAGGGGTTTAACACTCACACCTACCATTACTTACACACATCATTTGACTTACATACACGTTACGGAATTTCAGCATGCAAAGCTGGGATATTTGTGTGGAGGTGGGAGCAACTGGGCTGTAAAACAGTGAAAAAGGCAGTTCAGTCTGTCCTCTATCAGCGATTTTTATTGGAAAGGAAACATGGCCCATGTTCGAACACTGGTTGCCAAATAATGAGCCGCCCATTTAAAAAAATGTTAAATACAAACATTCTTGCGCTGAAATTTCTTGCCAAAATGTCTAACAGAAAAGCTTCTAAAGCCTGTTGGGATGGGAACTCTGAAGTTGGAAACTATGTTTTCTTCCCCTTTTCCTCAGACTGGTATAAAACAGGTGTGTTGCCGAAGCTGACCGACACATCAGATAATATTTTATTTGTACAGCACTTATTGACAACACTTATTTCATGACGCACTGGATTTTATATTATTATAAACACCTTTTTAATCATTGCATGAGGCTCAACAATCTGCCAAAAGAGTTCTCTTGACCGAGCCAAATACATTTCTTTGGAGACATGATGATATAACTACTGGAGGAGCTCTCGTGAATACATTTCGAAACATTATTTTATGCACACATCATCACTGAAGCAGGGTACACGCCACAACAATCACTTTCTCTCCCTTACGACCGAAAGCAGCACTTCCACACTACACACGGTCTGTAGAATGCCATGATGCACTTTACAATATAAATGTATTATTATATGAGAAAAAGTGTGTGGAAGAAGACATTTCCACCTGAAGTTTAACACAATTTCTGACATAAGCACTCACCTGTCAGTGGGATGTTCCATGTCAGGAGAGTGGGTAGTGGGGAGATGGAGTGGGACAGCTGAGGTTGCATCTCCTTGACCTGGGACCAGGTTGGTACAAATGGACAAAAGTTATCAGGGATGTATATGTGCAGGGTCCGCATAACATAGGAATAAACATAGGAACATAGGGACAGGAGCAAATATGCCTAACACCATAATCAATTTAACCAATTTAAGATTTTGTCTGTCATGTTTGTTTACTTTCATACGTGAGAGTGGAGATTTTTGTGATGTGCTGTGTCGGTCATCTCACTGTACAACACACACTAACAAAACGGTTAAATCTGTCATTTACGTGGTCAGTATGTTTAAGGTGACGAGTGTTATTTATGAACATCCACCCTGCTATTTTCTTTTTAACAAACTTTCAACAAGTTCACCAGGACTACATGTATTCTAAACATGAATTTCCGTAAGTAGGAACACACAAAGAGCTGAGTGAAAATCTATGCCTTATAGGTCAGCGATGGGTGTGGTTAAGTCAACAGACGGACAGTGATCGTGGGGATTAAAGTGCATTTAGCCACACTTGTCTCGTGGGATTTTCCTTGGCTACATGCAAGCAAGTATTTTGACAGCCGAGCCAGAAAAAACAAAAGTGTTTTGCTTTTTCATTGAAAAAAAAAAAGTGAGAGAGAGAGAGAGAAGAAATGAAGATGTAGAGGAGAGAAACGGTAGTCCCTCAGCCACTACGTTACTCAATCCATATGCGAAGCTTAGAGGCAGGAAATACCCACAATTCAGTGTAATCAGGGTAGAGGCCACATAACCCATTAGAACAGACCTGGTGGAACTGATTGGACACCATTAGGCCCACAAGAGTTAAATATTCCACACACACAAATGATTTCATACACAATCAAAGTAATGCAACAGAACAAGTTGTATCTCCCATGAAAGTTAAATGGAGAAGGTGTTTACAGTCACTTTTAAGCTTCGACGGGGAGTGAAAATGGAGTTTTCAAGGTGCAAAGTACACACATTGTACTTAAATCATTTCAGCTATGCATTCATTGTCATCATTGCACTGAATGTTTTTTGTTCAGCTGCACTGGTATTGTACAAACTGACTTTTTTCTCTTTTTCTAGACTGACCTATTTCCTGTGGGTCCCTCTGTCAACCACAACACTTCAGCACAGCAAACAACAATGTGTCCCCACCGTGGGCAACACTTGTTTGACAAGCTAGTGGGTATGTTTCATGATGAGGGAGAACTGCTGGCACGTTAAACCATAATAACACTTCCCCCAAAGTGCCTTGCTAGCTGTGGTCCTCTGTCAGAACCAGAGAGGGGTTTCCCAGTTTTAAAAACAGATGCTGGTTGGCTCTTTGTCTGTACCTCCGATGTTTGTGGAATTTTTGGAGTCTGCATGTTTGCCGATAGTTGGTTTTGGTTTGTCCCTTTTAAGAAATGACTGGAGGGGGTGAAAAATACAAGGGGAGGGACAGCTGACATCTGACTTTGATTTTAATGTATGACCCAATGAAGACCTGCAGCACATGTCGCAATAACGGTCTTTCTCTCAGTCTATTGCTCGAGCTGCCTGTCACAGTTCCTCACTCCTACAACATGAATTACACTGCATATGTGTTCTTTATTATGATTCATTTCCAACACCAAAGACATGCAGTTGAAAAACCATGTTGAAAAACACAGAGAGAAAGAGTGGACTGGTTAAATCCTTGATTTGTACCTTCCAGAGCTCTCCACCCCTACTCTGCACCTCCCACACAATTCCCAGGTCAACAGAGCTCTCAATATGAGGCGCGTCTGGTCTACTGTGACTGCATATGGTTATCCACTCACGGTGTCCACATACACTGCTTCATACATTCTCAATAAATAGCAGAGTATGGGACTTTTATTCAGTCATACCTCCACTGATGAGGGAATGAAGTTCTCTGCCTCAGCCATAATTAAAACATATATGTAAAAAACACTGTATGTGTATCTCTCTCTCTCTCTCTCTCGTCTATTTCACTGCAATCAAAGAATCCCCACCCCCCGATTTTCAGCAATTAAATGTCTGGCAAGAAGAGACCACAGAACACGAGCGAAGAGTAAACAGACCAAATTAGACACTGATTACATCATATTTTGAATTAGGGGCTAGAGGGCTAGAATGGCGTCTCGTGATGTTTTATGAGCACTGTCAGATACCTTTCAAATAACATGCTTGCCACGGAGATGATGTTTACGTTAAGAAAACAAGCGTGCATTTTGCTAGTACGAGGCACAATTCTTCAAGTTCTCAGCAGCTCCGTGCAGATGTTTATACTTTATTTCATATATTAGAATGAGCATCCCGCCTCCACTAATTAGAACGCTGAAAATGTAAAAGGTACTTTGAGGATGCGAGTGAAGATAATTTCATGACATCATCTCTCTGCTCTCCTCCTCTCCAGCGATTTACATAGTTGTCTGTTTCGATGACAGACAGATGTGGCCTCTCCCAGAATTTGTATATGGTAGTTGCACGGCGACAGTGCGTCAGGCATGATGGAGACGTGTGCTTGGATAGATAGCATCTCTGAGAGGCAGCTCCCCTGGGTTAATGGGGGAGTTTATCCTATTAGAGGCCCTGCTCTGCTCCACTCCTCCGTTTTCTCCAGGAGAGTACTCATCATTGTTGTGTCTCCCCTGCAAATCGTAGAGGCTAATGGCTTCTGCTTCTCCTTCCGTTCTCGATCTGTCTCCTGCCTGATGGCCTCTCTCCATCTATCTCATAGCTTCTCATTCCAGCCTTCCCATTCACACTGCTTGATCAATAATTCTCAGCCCTCACCTATCCTTCTCATCATGCAGGGTTATAAATCACTCCTCCCCAGGCAGGAAGGATGCCTCACCAGGAAAACATCTCCAGCCAGCTCAGGTCAGGTGGAAAGGTGAGGACAGCTAAACGGACTGTCCCCAGTAACACGCCATCCTCTATTGCTTCTAGGAAAGACATTTTCTCTCTTTAGTGTTCAAGGAAGGGTGGGGGAGAATAAATTAGGAGGCCACATTAAGCTGTCACCAAGGCCTTTGAACAGACTCGTTTCACACACAGGACTCTTCCGAAACTACACTGAGAAATTTGCCAGCTTGAATCCATGTTCATAGATAAAAACAGGAAGCAAGCAAACACTAGTGGAAAACAAATTGCTGTGTGTGTGATTTATTACATCAACAGGCTCACAGCAGATATATCATTACAAGATCTGTTGGTGTGAACACCAGCCACACTCCAAGGAAAACAACCACTGTCTTTCAAACATCATGTTGAAGAAATGGCGTCCTGTTGCTTAGAACTTAAACCTGCTGTTGCATAAATCACACAACAGCAGATCTGACCGTCGCATAAAGCATTTTTATTGCACATGTGGTTGATAGTGAAAATCACAAGAAGGAATCTTTGAAGATTTCAGTAGTGTGCATCTGGTCTCCTCTCACCGGAGCTGCTGCTTATTTCCCTCTGGCTTTCTAAGGCAAGCAAAAGACATTGACCCAGGATTCAGTAATGGCCCCTCTGTGGCCATCCTGTCTTACTATGTCCATCTTCAGCATAGTTGAGTACTGAGGTACATGACAGCTTAAACTGTACGGCTCTACCATATCAGCAAGGGTGCAATTGTAAAGACAACGGAAAAGAGGGGAGAACCTGGGGCCTGCACGACACGCCGCTATAGTTTGTTCCAAAAGTGCTTATAAATTGTTCTCTGGGATCTTTAGGACATCAAAGGTGGTATGAGGAAGGTGAATCTGATAGAAATACCTGGAGGGGGGAGACTGAGCCTCACTGAGGGGCTCACGTGGAAACATCTCGGACTCACTGCACTGTGTCTGCCCTCTGTGACCTGTGTCCCTGCTCATTTCCTTGCCTTTGCTTCCAGAACAACGATGGATAAAAACAAGAAAAAGAAGGGGAAAAAAAATCATTACGAATGCGTATCCTTCATCCTTCAACTGATTGAACCACATGTTTAAAAAGTTATTATTTTCAATGGGGCGTTCACTGCTTTTGGGCACAAATCAACTCCACTGATCTTTTGGGTTTTTTTTTTTTTTTTTTAAACTTTTTCCAC
>CAAKHB010004514.1:120365-141233 GCA_901007665.1 Aeoliscus strigatus
ACCCCAGGTTGAGGATTGATGTAGCAACATGTTACAATAGGCAAAGACATAAAAACTGTTCCAGGGTGTTTATGTTGCCTTTCTTAATGATGAAAACTGCATTGTAGTAAACATTTCCTACATTTGTTGGCTCCACAGATGTGTCTTGGTAATAGAAATGTCTTGAGGACCTTATCAAACGTGCTTAATCCTTCGCTGGATTCACAGAGGGATTGGGTTTCTGCAGATGGAGCGGCCTTTCACACGCTGCCTGCGTGGACCGGCCCCAGCTGTTATTGGTTCCCATGACATCTGGCGCGTTGGCATGACAAGGGTGTGGCAGAGGCAAAGGAGAAACCATCCCTATTCCCATCGCCACACCACCCCTCCCCCACAACAAAAGCTCTTTACTGTACATCTTTCCTTGTTTTGTTTTGTATTTGTTTGCCATTTTGTCCTTTGAAACCTCTCTGAGCCATGAGCATTGTGCAGTGAGATCAAGAGCAGCGGGAGGAGGTGAAGTGTCTCCAGATGATGATTGCCCTTCAGTCAAAATAATATAGTTGTTGTCATCTGTGTGACTTGTAAACAAAGACATACAAGTACTCTGGCTTTTAAACTTTAAAAAGTGAGCTTTAGGGACTGAAAGGTGTGGGAATAAAGTGCACACACACACATAAGACACCCACTCTAAAGATGTTACCGGAAAACCAAAGGTCCCTGAAAGATGTTATTCCAGATGATATGTGTGAAATTTAGATTTTTTTTTATGACAGTAGCCACACTGTGCCAAGCATTATCTAACTGCAGCTGAGATACATACTGAAGTCAGAGAGGAAACGGGGAAGACTAACAGTGCTGCTCTGAGTTCATACCAGCGCTTTATTGTCTCACATAAATATGTTTTTTGATATGGCTTGCACGAACGCACAGCCAGGCTAAGATTTTTGGCTTTTTCTTGTGACGTGTCGTGATGATTTTCCATCTCGCTCGGGCAGTCAAAGCTGCAGGCAGGTGAAATGCCTCTGTGACATTAATGAAGCTGGAAGCAAAGTGATTTCACACTTCCTTTTTTTTTCCTTCCTTTTTTTTATATGGAAAATGATGGCTACCCGTCACATATTTCCACTGGCAGAGTGCTCATACGTGAGCCTCTGCTTGTAGCTCCTCAAGTAAGAGCAGAAAACATTGTCCAAAACACTGGTGTAATTGATGGTTACAAGGGTATTGTACATGCTATGGGGATAATGACATTCAGGGCCAGCGGTAATAAATATCACTTGACACTTGACTTAAAGAGAGAGCGAGCATTTGTCTATCAGTAAAGACTTTTAGGGGTCGTGATCCCTATCGGAGCCTTGGAGCTGGAGAAGCGGAGGGACAGGTGCAAGCGCTGTGATTCCTGTACAGCCTCAGGATTCCCAGGATGGGAACAAGCTCGCTAAGAGGGTGTTTGACACACCACAGCATGGTGGCAGCCACCAAATACATGTCATACATCTACGCGTCAATTTTCAAATTACAAGTACTACATCCAGTGTGGAGCACGTACATTTAGACAGTTGAGAGAATTTCATTACAATAAAACAAATGTATATTACCAATCTATACAGTCTTTAATGACATTTTAGGATTTTATTCTGCTGTCGTTGCTCATCCAAACAGTTCTCTTTCTCAATGTCAAAGAAAGTTGGGAAAAAAATGTTTTCATGAATTTTCTATTTCATGAAGAACACCCTTTTATTCTTTTGGACAAAAACAATTAAAAAATTAAAAAAAAAAACCCACTAACACCAAGTTCATTAGTATGTAACAGTAGTCAGAATTTAAAGTATATTCAAGAATCACAGTTAATTACTTGCCTACAAATAATCAAAATAAATTGCTTAAATATCACGAGTAAAAGTCAAACACTATATCTTGCTATAATCATAATAAACATGCTGTTGCAGTATAATTGTGCTGTTTTAGTTCCACTTCCAACATGTCTTCCAGAGACATCAGGTCCTCTGGGAGTTGATGGCCCTCATCAGTGGAACCCAGCGAGACGCTCTGTGTGCTCGAGGCCTCTGACTTAACCTCGGCCACATGTTGCCCCGGATGTTCACTGGGCCGTCATTCTCCTCAGCCTCGGAGGTGATATCCATCTTCTGGATGATGAGCTTCAGGAGGTTGTGCTGCTTCTCCAACATACTTGACACCTCTTTCATCCTGAAGAGCAAACAGTGACTCATGTTGCTCAGTAGTCGACTTTCATTGATGTACTTACAGTCAGTATTTTTGATGATGATACTGGTCAGGGTTAAATGTGTTTACAGAAGAAATGATGGACATCTTCCTAGGGCCTGATCTTGGGCTGATTTATGTTTTGTCCACTAGGGGTCACTAATGCATAATATAATTTTTTGTCCTCATCTTATCTTTTCAAGTAGAAGTGGGAATAACACAGAGTGAAATATTTGCATTTATATGTAACTGATATATAAACTTGGACCCACCCTAATTATACGTCCTTCTTTCAGACGGCTGGTTACACTGTACGATATCGCCCCTCCACAATCACCCTTGCGAGATTTGTGCTACTCAATAAAATTGCTCGGTTGTAAACCTCAAATGGACATTGGTTCTGGATATGGGTTCCTACATAGAGGAAGATGGCTGACAAGCGACAAGTTGCACTTTTTGTTTGTGCTTTACAGCTAACTGAAAAACAAAAACCCAGGCGCAGAGGAAGAACAGCCAAAGGGACACTCATGCTGTCTCCAAAGCTCCACTGATCTTTTCTCCTTTTCTTCTGACCACTGTCTGAGCGGAGCGGGACCTCGTTAACAGTGTGGAGACTGGAGATTGAGCTTTTTGTTTTGTGCATCAACTTGTCTTATGTGCCGAATTGTGACGTAGGACCCCGTATATTGTACGTCACGGCAAGACAATTTCAAACATGTTTGAAATTAATGGAGAGGTCACCGACTTGTCGTTACATCATCGGGACGTGACGCAGCCGGACGAAGCTCCTCACTGACTATATGGCGATATGGCACAGTGTAAACCCAGGCTTATATGTTTTACCTGGCCTTCTGCTTTCTGAGTTCATTCTCCACCATGGTGTGGCCTTGTGAACTGGCCTGCACATGCTTCCATTCTTTGTCTTCATCCTCGCCTGATAAAATTGCCATTATAAAATGCTGCAATGAAAAATGTCCAATATTTAAAAAGGGAAATTTAATTACAAGTGTCTATTTATATTTGAAATATTAAAGGTACCCTAGAGCACTTGCGATTGGGGTAAATGGTAATGCAAGGTTTGTCGGCTCGTTTCATAAACCAGTAGGGCAGCTTGTCTTCCAAAGAGGTGTGGAGGTCGATCTGGAGATGGGGAATAAAACATTTTCAGTCAGAAGTGAGACTTTGCACTGGAATCAGCGACAGACAAGACGTATACAAGAAAAAAAACCAACAAGAAAGCATCAGTTCAACACATACCTGCATGGCTATGCGTTTGAGGGAAGCATTTCTTTGTACTTCAGCAATGTCACCAACGGCTAAACCGATCTTCAACACAAGAAAATGTTAAGTACATATATTTTTTTTCAGCAAAGTCATAAAGTTATTAACTGCGGAACATGTGCACCAGTTGGGAAACAATGAAACTGGACTCAAATTATAAACTAAGTACGTGCTCACCAGTAGATTCACCAGCAGTATTGGCATGAGCAGAACAAACGACACAAAAATGTAGTATGTCAAGAAGCCAAAGGGAAGGTTATCGTTCAGATAAGGTTCCAGAAAGTTATTCTGGTAGTTTAGTTCTCCCACCATCATCACAAACGTTTGCATCACAGAGAGCGGCACGCTGGTGAATTCTTTCTATATGAGGCAAAACAGACATTTTGTCCTTGTTAGTGGCTGTACGGGCAGGAACACAGTAAACTGTTGAATTGAACAATGATTAGATCAGTTTTTCCATTATATTTAACTTTTGATATTTTCAAATGTTATTGTTTTCTTACCTGTTCAAGCATGAGCGCATGGAATGCCAATCCGAAAGCCAACATGAGATACAGAAACAGCATTACAATACGAAACAGTGTCCTCATTATCTCCCCAAACATCACCACGTAGATGCCAATGCCCTCAAACCTGGAGAAACAAGACGTCACACCAGTTGGTGGTCAACACTACATTCAGAGGTATTTTGTGTTGTGACAGAGCAGTCAACAGTACCTTTGGAGATAAAGTAGAAATCCAACCCAGGAGTTCAAAACCGCCATTGCCCCTGCTTGCCAGTGTAATGAACCGCTGGCATTGAGCATGACCGGAATGATGAACATAAGCGAGAAGAGGGCTGAAGCCCAGTCACACTGGTTGGAAAAGTCCCTAAAGTAGTTCCAACCCTTTTCCAGGGACAAGAACGAGACAAATGAGTATAAGATTGTGTAGCTTTGCCACAGTGTTTCACTCCGTGTTTATGAGGTTTAATTTCATATGTGGAGTAGCAGGGATCTCTCATGAGAAATAATGTACAACGCTTTGCGATTTGATGTGTTTTTGTTCACTCTAATCAAAATGACTGAAGTGTGGAGGTGACTTTCTGACTCTAACCAGTCACGGATCCTGTATCTAAATCAGTGCGTACTGATCCATCACCCTCTTTGCCCACATAGACTGCTGCTGCTGAACAAACGTATGGACACACACTGGAGGAGAGTTAACAGCACACTACCTGTTGTGAGATCTGCACCACTTCCTTCGCTATTGAATAGAGGTTCATGACTATGACCATCACCATGCAGAAGGACATGAACAGACTTTGCTGTGAAATGAAGAACAGAAATTCATTGTATCATGTAGAATTACATCGTATGAGGACAAGAATTAAGGGTAATTAAGGGTAACATCTGTTTTTATTATTATTTTGCTCTTTGAGATAGTTCCGTCGGGTGGGGTCCCTGGTATATGGACCCACTATATGGATATACTGTATATATATTTTCATGCCAATACAGAGTAATTCACATAATATTTAGTCACAGCTAAACCATCTCCTGATATCATATCAAGTTATTTTTACAGGCTTGTAGTACAGAAACGACCAATGACCCCCCCTCTCTTCCCCTACGTCATTATTGATATTATTGACTCTCACCAGGGTTGAGAATGATAATGACAATATCCATATTGAGTCTTTATACTGAGTTTGGTTTTTGTTTCCACACAAATGTTGAGGCCAAAAGACTCATTATCCTATTAACCTCCAAAGGACAGGAGTAACTGCTGATTACAATATTAAATGGAACCTAAATCAAAACACACCTAGCTGTATATCCCACACTGCTGATACTGCGTTGATATTGTACATTCTTGCCTTGATCCACTCCTCAGTTGCCAGGGTACTCATCTCTCCTCCTCCTCCACCTCCTCTATATACATTCATATCCCAGTAAAGCATGTTACTCATGCTGCATCATCGTCATCTTGTAGTGTTCTGACATTAATACCATTAAGCAAAGACATCGGCTATGATTATGTGATAATGACTGGAGTGCTTAAAAGAAATTTGCCAACCTCTGACTCAGAGGAGCACAATGATACAATTATAAGAAGCCCAGGAATCCTCAAGATCCCTGTCATTTGTACCTCAGTGAAGGACACGGGCACCATGCTGATGCTGTGGTTGCCAGTGTCAGTGGTGTTCATTGAGGGCCTCAGAGTCACAATCAGGTGAGTTAGAGGCAGAAGGCCCAACAGGTACAGAAACATGTTGAGCAAGTGAGCTTTGCTCCCATAAGCCAGCCTGTGGGTTAAAAAGGTGGGGACACTTTGATCAGTTATAACAGTCTGGTCATAATATATCAGTAGGGGTGTAAAGACTCATCAATTACACTGATGCATTGATTTATTTTCCTGTGATCGATAGAGATTCTGCAAATCGTCCCTCACTGATGACGACATCGCCATTAAAATCAATTTACAAGGTCAAAAATGGATTTTTCTTAATGGTAAAGTTGCTCAGTTCACTTCACTCTCCCTGAATGTGACGCCATCGACATGTGCCGGCGGCGCTGACTCGTCACAAAACAAAGCATGGCTGACAGTGAAGAGGAAGGCGGATGAGATTTTCAGGCTGAATTTAAAGTCGAGTGTGTGGAAACACTTTGGGTTTTATAAAAAGGGAGACATTCCAGACAAGTCTGACCAAACATGCTGCTGAGAGCGGGAGTGGTTTTCCAAACTCTATTTTTGTGTTCACGAAAATAAAGTGCATCCTTACCTGTCAGGTTGAATGGTCCACTTCCCTGCTACTTCTGTCATTTCAGTATAAGACTGTACTGAGTGTAAGACTTATACTCTGTGGAATGACTGTCCTGTTCATTCAACCTGACATGTAAGGTTGACCTTTATTTTGGTGTCTTATTGTTCTCTTATACTGAAAATCTAGGGGACACTTTTTTTGTCTTTTGATCATCAAGTTCTGAACGTAACTGATTTTCATTCAATAAAAGGTGAATGTTTTTGTTGTGTTTACTTATTTATATCCATATTTAATTCATCTCTGAGTCTCTTTCAAGTAAAAAACTCCCCTGCACCGTCTACAGTGTTCTGGTATCTATTTCACAGTCACACTGGTTCAGTTTTTAGTGAAACAAAAATAGTTACTGAATCGATCTCTAGTCCTTGAATTGAATTGAATCGAATCGTTCTGGATGAGCCAAATATCGTTGATGAACCATGGAAAATGATATTAATTGAATCATTGTAAAAATGAATCATTACACCCCTGTATATCAGTTTTATGTTTAAAAGTGTGTGTAATCACACTGAATACACACCACTTCATCGACAGGTACTTTTTGCAGACTGGATGGTTGAGGAGCTCAATGCGGTGATACTTCACCATCGCCTGCAGGATACAAAATATAGTCAGTTCTTCCAGGTACTGGAACTGCACTTGTGTGAGGCTGGAAAGAACAGCCCGTAAGCCTTTAAGACTTAGGCACACTGATCTGATTGACTTGCATGAGATCCACTTCTGCCTGTCCTCTCAGGCAGACTGAAGCACAAAAACTCTATCAAAAACTATCAATGCAATGCTGCAATTTTTGTGAAGGTAAATGGTATCACCATTAGTGGCTGAGATTGAGCATTAGGAATTCAATAATGGAAACATG
This sequence comes from Aeoliscus strigatus, assembly GCA_901007665.1. Taxonomy (NCBI): domain Eukaryota; kingdom Metazoa; phylum Chordata; class Actinopteri; order Syngnathiformes; family Centriscidae; genus Aeoliscus; species Aeoliscus strigatus. The sequence goes on from CAAKHB010004514.1 coordinate 127,514, forward strand.
TTCATGCTCCACCCCAAAAGTATAACTGAAGAAAAACACATACATTGAGTGCAGCTAGAGGCTGAACTCTCTGGTTCTTCTCCAAGTTCTTCTGGGACTCAATGGTAGCTTGGAGCCACCTGAAATCATATTCAATCTATACAACAAACACAATGTTAAACTTTGTGACACAGACACAGAACATTTTTTCCATCATAACTGATTTACATGATAGTTAGGGCTGTTGTGATCGTCATCGGATTCACGCACACAGGTGTCCAACAGGTGCTGTAAGGGAAAACATGGCCAGAGAGAACCCGAGTGTGTTACATCTTCTAGAAAAAATTGCAAAAATAAATGAATGCTGTCTATTCTCTTTGCAAAAAAACAACCTTGTAGGTCTCAGGCAGGAACTCAATCATGTCAAGTATTGGGCACCGCTGGTTAGTTCCGGGAATGAACAGTGTCAGAGCCTCAGCACATCTGCACAAAGACAAAAGCCCAGACACTGTGATGCTGCATACCGCAGTACAAATGCTTTCAGGCGGTCATTCATTCAATACCTACCTGTCACTGTCAATCAAAGCATTGACCACGTCTTTTTTGCCATTTTGCAAAGCTTCATGGAGAAACGACGTGTCATTCTTGTTTAGGATCATCTCTGCCCCACGATTCAGCATCACCTTGACCGCAGCTACGTGTCCCTCTCTTGCTGCAATGTGGAGTGCAGTGTTCTGACGTGCAACACACAAACAAGGAAAACACTTAGACATTTCCTAAACAAGCTCATCTCAGATTTATCCATGTATAAATTAGTAACTTGAAAGAAAGTGAAAATAATCCCCACCCCATCTTCATCCGTTTTATCTAGTAACTTGAGATTAGCTGACAGGATAATTTCCATAGTTTGTGTATATCCCTCAGATGCAGCATGGTGCAGGCAAGTCCAGCCTTTGTAGTCACTGCAGAGAATCAGTGGTCAGAAAAGCATAGATGCTTCTATGTTTTGCACGTGTCATTTTGTGTGAGCGCGTGGATTTACGTGTGAAACAGAGCTCCTTTGCGTAGCAGCAGCTCTACCACCTTGGTGTGGCCGCCTTTGGAGGCTAAATGAAGTGGCGTCAGGCCGCGCTCGTCACCTTCATTCAGCAAGCGAGAGTCGGTGATTGTCTCCAGTAACCTGTGACACGTATTGATGCGCCCGTACCTGAGGGGATGATGAGGGGACTTTAAACACGCTGATCTCAAAAGTTGGACCTTTACGTGTTTAGAACTTAGGGTGGGAGACGTGTGCTGTGCTCAAGAAGTTAAACAGTACGTCGTGTCAGTGCGATGGGATACATGGGGAAAGGGATGGGGGAGTTGAAGTATGATGTCACGGTGTGGCCTTCGTTTGCCCTGCAGCTCTGCTGAAATGAATGTGCTTAAAACAAAAATCAATAACCTGAGTGTTGGAAGTCCAGTCCTTTCACACTATTTGTAACAGATCTTCACGTGTGTCTCGTTAATTGAATTCTATTCTTGTCCTTTGTGCCACCGTATAATGGAGATGTCACTGCACTTCATCTTCAAACAGCTTTTGAGGAATCATTTCCCACCAGATTAAAACACCTGAACAGCGAGGTTATATCTGTCAAATGTGGCCACATTTTCCCTGTGACTAGTGTTATTTAATTACAGAGAAATACGTCTTTGCTCTAGAAAGCTGTAGGAACCTCATGAGTCATACATTTTGCCAGTGTTTTAATACTCTTCTGGAGCCATTGATCGCTACACAATGCCTGTTCCAGTAACTTGTACAATATAGGCGGAGTTGTTCAGCGGCCAAATGAATGCTTTTAAGGAGAGAATGTGGACAGCCACATTTCCTGGGATGTCTTTAATGATAGCGTTGCCACGTTCAATAAGACAAAAACTCTTAAATGTCACAAACTGTGATAAATGCCCCTTGTCCACTACACGGGTCCAGAGGAGGTGGCAGAGGAGTTGAGCAGCAGTGATAAATCCAAGGACTTAGTGGCTTCAAACTCACTGAGCAGCAAAGTGCAGAGCTGACTTCTTGTCCTTTGACTTGTTTGCCAGGCCGACGCCCCCCGAGAGGCCCAGCATGTTGCTCACAGAGTCATGGATACCCAGCCTGCAAGCGTAGTGAAGCGGGGTGCAGCCTTCATTGTCTTCACAGCTCAGCAATGCCTTGACACTGTGGTTCTAAAATCAAACACATAAAACACATAAAAAGATAACAACGTGAGCAGACATGCAAATTAGTGAAGTATGCTTCAACAGTGATGCACAGAAATTGGTCTGACTTAGATAACGTTGATCCAGTTAGAGTTGCACACCTACACACCCAGATTATATAATTACAATTGAACTATAATGAACCGTTTCACAGAAAGATACCATCATTTTTTTACTGCCATCTAACTCCACCAGCGTGAAATCAAATTGTCAGTGGCTTTGCAAGCACGCAGCTACAAATTCATGCAGCAAACTACCCTCATTGTCATAATCTGTCTAGAGTCGCCCCATGGAGTTTTTCTCTATAGATAACAGAATCCAGGTTACCTGTAGCACACCTTCTGGGAGATTTTTCAGACCCTTGGGCTGCTGAATAGCCAAGTGAAGGAAGTTACAACCGAATCTGTCCCTCAAATTGACATTTGCCCCTAAAAGCAAACGTGCATAAGTGATTAATGAGTTCATCTGTCAGATTCTGCCATTTGATGTCATGCACTTTACCTTTTGACAGAAGCAGAGCCACGGTTTTCCATGCTCCGCAGCTCGTACCCAGCAGCAAGGGTGAGTTTCCTTTGCAATCAAGGCTGTTTAGGTCAGCGCCCTGGGAAGAGAGTGAATGAATATTCATTGGCTTATTATTATCACATGACACACAATTGATATTATTTAAAATGAGTCATTTAGATGGAATGAGCAATTCAATGGAAGGACAGCTGAGATGGTGAAACAACACTATTTGCAATCATACTTATAACAATGGATGTCATATTTCCAAATAGGACCTTTTCCCATCACCTACAGATTTGTGGAAGTTGTCGCATGAATAACATTTTAATCTAAGTCAATGTTTTGACTGTTGGACATGCCAAACATTTTACAGACTGAGTAAAGGTTTATTTCCTGTTGCAGTGTTTGCTAACAAAATGAGTTGGCAGAAGACAAATCAACTTAAACATCCTCTTCTTCCTAGCAACGCCTGTTGCAGCAGATGGTAGCAGACAGTCAGAGACCACTTGGCAGAAGCTTTATACTAATATAACACAGTGTGTGTGCGCCATAGGACATACTGTACATTAGGCAGATTCTCCAGTAAGTAAATGGAGACAACTGTTGTATATAATATTTCATTTTGTTAAAAACAAAAAAGACTTGGTATCATTTTCTTGCACTTTAAGTTACATAGGAGCTGGGAGTAGGTGCAATAAGTGTTATTTACCAAAGAAATGAGGTACTCTGCCAGGTCCATATGGTCAAATATTGTAGCCCTGCAAAGGTAAACATATGAGTTGTAAATCAGACACAAAACATAAGACATTTACCAGTGCTGACAGATGTTTGAAGAAAGATATTGAGGGAATTATTTACAGATTTTTAAAATTCTCTTATCACTCTGTTGAATGAAAGGAAACATAACAATAAATAACATTAGGTTACTGGAAAACAACATGAAAAGTCGTACTGGTGGTCAAATGAGCATTTTCATCATCTTCTTTTCAAATGCAACATAATATCTATACATGCATACACATAATGATAAGCTCCAATAGTGGTTGAGGCAGAGTGTTCAAGGCAGAGTGGAAGAGGAAACGCACTTGTGTAATGGGGTTTGACACGCCCCGTCCTTTAGATTAATGATGTCATCTGCTTGGTCATAAGAGGACAGCATCAGTTTGACTACCTCAGTAGCACCCTGGGTGCAGGCGAGATGGAGGGGTGTGGATCTGTCATTCTGCAGGGCAAGAGAATATGAATATATAATGACTCCAGCGTCTTGAATAATCACAGACGCTATCATGCCTGCTCCGAACACACATGCAATGACAAATTAAGGTCCACCGAGCAGAGTAAACACACAAATCTGTAAACGCACAGGCTCTTACATCTATCCACTTATGTACACTTCCCTGGTGAAACACTAACAAAGTGTCTCCAAGACATGCTGGTTGAGCACTGGCGCTGTAACACAAGCCTTTAATGAGGGAACCAGGACTGGCAGGAGGAGTCCAGTGATCGCTCCACTCAGCTCCACAGTGTAAGTGCAGGTAATTTGTAACAATTTAGCCAACCAAAGCTATTACTGTGCTCACTATTCCTGCTGCAGCATTGGCCACCAGCCCAGGGAGAGACATAACCATCACTCCCATAAGGACACGATGACACTGATGTGCGCTCATGACGCCAAGCCTGTGTTACAGGTGTAGGTAAATGAGACAGAAGTAAAGAAAACAAAGAAAATGGAGCGGACGTTGTGGGTATTAGACAACTCGTACCTGTTGCTGGTCAACTTTTGCTCCTTTGGCAATGCAGAAGGCGATTGTCTCAATGTTCCCACCACGGACAGCCAGGTGTAGGGGACTGCTGTTGGACTTGTCTAAATAGTTCATGTGGCCTTCAGTTGAGTGGCCGAGTTCTTCAGCTGTGAGCAGAAGTTTTTGAATGTTATTTCCTGATTGTAAAACATCTTTTAAAAAAAAAAGATTTCATAATGTATAATCTGTTTTTTAAAATATTTAATAATCTTGAACTGCTGACTGATCAATTGCAGTGTCAGTCATGGTTCCTCCCTAAACAGTGTGTGGGACTGTCTCTAGTTCACCACATACTTTTTTCCAGTCTTCTTCTTTTTCATCTGTTTAATAGCGGATGACATTAAAATATCCCGTCTTTGCACAATTTCCCGCTCTTTCATTTTAAACAAACCAGCCACACCCTCATTCACTCCCACTGTAGAAGTGATGAGCAAAACGGTTCAATTCGGTGTACTGAATCATTAGACTCCATTCAGTGAAAAGATTCGTTCAAAAGATTCATTCACTGAATCATTCCATGCTGAATGAGTGAAACAAAACCTTTCAGGGATTCAGTGCAGTTTCTTCACCCAAAAGATTTGTTTCAGATCGTTCATGTGTTCAACTTCTCTGTTCAGCTCCACACACCTGTTTGTTTATTGACCACATGTATAGCAGCCAGATTATTTTCATTTACCAAAGCGTTTAGATTTATTTTCTCACCTGCTGTGTGGATTTTATCTCCTGCTCAATTTTCTCTGCATTTGCCCAAATCCACTTTCCGTGTGAACACTGGAACTTCCTGTTCCTGTATTGTGTCCCTGCTGCCAACCACCAGGTAAAGAGTCTTTGCAACACTTTCTCTCTTACTGCACTAGATGCATTAGATCAAACCAGATGCTGAACACTGAACTGTCACAAGTATTTTTTTTCCCCAGCATTTAGTCAAAATATATATTCTGTGCAATGGAACTAGATAAACAAAATACATGTTGTTCCAAGATCCTCCAATTCAGTTTGATAGAAGTTCTAAGTTGGTTATTAACTGGCATTTCAGATGTTATATTACCAACAATCTGAATGATAGGTCTGTCAATACATGTTTGGTTTTAAATGTTGTTTCATCTTGTCTTTTTTTGGGTTAGGAGAAGCAGTCTCATGTTCGACTAAACACAGAGATCAGTATATTCTGTATGAAATCATTGTTTCATTTTATAACATCAATTTATGCTGCCTATGTCAATCCAGCAGATGGCTGTGATAGGTAAAGTTTCATAAAAATGCAGAGATTCGTTACTTGATTCAGCAGTCTGTGCTGTCCAGCTGCACTTCTAGTGTTTGTTCTTTCACTGGAGGGAAGTAATGAGTAAACTGTGGGTGTTTTCATTCATGCTGGGCTGTCTGAAATAAGAGGAAATACTCATTACTTCCCTCGCTGAGTTATCACAAAAACATCATAAATATTTTGTGCTGTGACTAAATCTTCCTTGCACACACAAGTAAAGTGTCCATCTGTATCAGTGTGCGTGTGTGTGTGTGTGTGTGTGTGGTGGGGGGCGTGGGGGGTGGCTGGTAAGGATGTCAGCTACACCTTCAGGTGAACTCTGTTGTTGTCAGTTTAATGTGTGGTTTGGCCTTGCTAAAAGTTTGTTGTGCACTGGTGTCAGCACTTTCACTTTTGATGACGGATCAGTCCTTTTGTCATACCGGCCTTCAGGACCACCTCCATGGCTTTCTTCGCACCTGCAAAGGCAGCTGCGTGCACAGCAAAATGCCCAAGTTTGTTCTGCATGCAAAGTATTGCTCCATGTTTTATCTGTGGCAAAGAATTGATAGAGAGAAAGATGAGGCTGACGGGCAGTCCGTTTGAAGCACAGCTACGTTATCTGCACAGCCGAGATAGACACTTATCCATTGCAGGCTGCTGTGCATAGACAACGCAGTTCAGTGCAAATATTCAATGAAGGCATCTGTTTTCGGACGTACCAATATGCTGAGGGCCTCACAGTTATTGAGCGAGCAGGCTATCATCACAGGGGTGTTGCCAAGGTCCCCTGGCAGGTTGTAGTCTGTGGCACTGTACGACAGCAGGAGCTGCATGGGGGAACACATCCTCAGTCAACTCATCCAGAGCTTGAGCAGTGGAGTTAGTATTCTGGTTCAGGACATAGGCGACATCTTCAAACATAATTACAATTCCTGATCAGTGAATGATGTTGGTGAGATCTAGGTAGACACCTGAAGATGTTTCCTTTTTGAGGGTACCCTGAATTTTTGTGCTCAGGATTACATTAATGATCCTTAAATGCTTGAATGCTTGAAATGATTCATCATTCCAAATGTGACATATTTCTTGGAAAATGGGTCAGATGATTAACCAAGGCTTGACCACAGAAAGTAAAAATGTCATCCTATCCATAATAATAGGCATATCACAATACAGATTTGCTTTCACACTTCCAGATTTAGAATGATAATAACTTTATATATATCTATAGGATATATATATATAGACTGAAACAATGCAGAAAAAAGGCAGTGCAAAATGCAAAAAACAAAACAAAACAGAATTAGTAAATGGACAACAAAAAATTAAGACAAATAACATAAAATAAGCTAGAATATGATATGACCTGATAAAAAAAAGTGTATAATACTGTGTTTTAAGAAGTGATCCAGTATGAGCTCTTGACTTACTATAGAATCACGAAGTGACTGAAATCTGCTTTTTTCATGTTAACATGGATATGTTGTGTTGTGTAACACAGTGACACACTTAATGTAAACTGATTAGTGTGAAACCCACCTTCACCAGACTGTTGTGTCCACAACTGATGGCCAAATGCAAGGGAGACAGGAGGGCATTGTTGAGAATGTTTGGGTCGGCTCCCAGATCCAAAAGAGCCCTGCAGCTCTCCGCCTCGTTCCTCTCCACCGCCCAGTGAAGGGGCACGTTGCCCTGCTCATCACAGCTGTTCAGAACTAGGAGAGAGCACATGTTACCATGCAGAAACAGACCCCTCTCATTAGAACCACAAACAGCACAGAAGAAGCAATCATACTGTATCATACAACATCATACTGCATGGAGACTGACCGCTGCTGTTTTGTAGCACATATTTCACCTTTGCTGGAGTGATGGATGACTGAGGCACGCTTACCGTGTGAGGTGACGGTGGTGATGAATTGGAGGAGGCTGACATGGCCCCCTGCGGCGGCATGATGAAGGGGACCGGCTCCGCATTCATCTTTCTCATGCAGAATGTCTGGGCTCTTCCTCACCAGGTTTTCCAGCAGAGCCAGGTCACCCTTCTCCAACAGCTGCAGCATTGTATTAAATTACAAAAAACAGATGTGGCGCTTACAATACAAACATCTTCATTATGAATATATATATGTATATATATTTGTTAAACAGTATGTTCATCCTCACCTCAAATACATTCAGGCCTGCCAGGGCTGGATCTTCGTCCTCTCTTACATATTTATAACAGCTGGTCTGTCGGGCCACCTCCCTGCTGAAGTTCATCACTCAGGTAACACTCAGTGGAGACACGTCCTGTGTGTGTGCGATGACATGTGTCTGAACATTAACTGTGTGCCCACAGAGATAACAACAATTTACCGAAATGGAAAACAAATCCACCCTAGTTTCAATGAAGTCATAAAACTACCAGCGTGCTGAAGGATGGGGGTGAGGGGGCAGATAAGACCTTAAGCCACAGGCTCTTCTTGCCTGAGGGGATATGATGCAGATGACATTGTCTTTACCCGTAAGGGCATTCAGATCCACCGAGTGTTTGGCTGTTGAAGCCCCACTGTTGAAAAAGCAATTATGTTGCTCGCAGCTGGGGGGGGGCAGCTTGCTTGTTTGAGTCTGTCCAAGGTGTCCTTGCGTGATTCTGGGTGAGCAAGATTGGAAAAAGGGCTAGTAATTGTGTTGTATGAGGGCCTCAGTCACATCAAAAGGCCAAACGACAAATGGCATTTGGTGGGCAAATTACTACGGAGAATTCACTTTGACCTTTTCCGATTCTTTGCTGTGTGCTGTGACTGATCGAGGCTGTTTGCACACAGCAGCCAAGCTGAAGTCCATGTGTGCAGGACTCATTTCACCGGCAAGATCTTTTTTTTAATAATTCAACCAGGTAACTTGGTACAAGCATTTGAGGAACATTGTGTGGGTCAATGCCCTCACCTATGGCTTTGTTAAGATGAGAAGCAGATGAGCGATCAATAAATAACCTCTGAGGTCTGTGGCCACCACGATAATCAATTTAATTCACTTCTCCTGGGGAAGTCTGCAGATTAATAATAGATTCTGGAGTTCTAAGCTGCCAACAAAGACTCATAACCTAAAAGTGCACTTCTGAACCAATTATGTGGAACAAGTTTCATACTATGATTGTTCAAACTTATTATACTACGATTAGACTCAAAGTGTGATAAAAGTAACAACTGGTTCACCAAGCGTCACAAATATTACTCCAATTGCTGTAGTCCGGAAATGACCAATATTTGACTGAAAGTGGACGATGTGGCATCATATTCTGTTAATTACATTTGAGAATGACCCCCATCATTTCCGAGCAGCAGTGAGATTGCTTTTGTCTGTTTGCAGAAGCCTCATGAAGACAGAAAGTGCACTGATAGGCAGTGGCAGACTAATTTCTCAGACCACAGGAATAAAATAACAAATCAAAAAAAAAAAAGAAAAAAATGTAAAAGTCCAAATATAATACTGAGAAATTCATGAAATAAATGGGAGAAAAAATTGAAATGCTCATGACGTTTTTTCAAACAGACACTGAATAAACCTGACTATAAAACAACTAACATTGGATTAATACATGATCACTTGTTGAACCATTTGAACTAGGACAAATTCACATTAAAACCGGAGTATTTTCTTTTACACTATAAAACATCTCTAAACAATTCAATTTAGCAGAAATTACCTTGATAAAGCAGTAAGGTTAGATGGATGGAGTTGTTTTATACTTACTTGGTTTCTGCTGGTGCTGAGCAAAGTCATGTGGTAGTTCTCCTCACCACCTCCTTTAAATAGTGTGAGGAGCTGTCTGTCTCTCCATCCAGGCGAGATGCCGTCTCTCGTGACCAAACGACTCTCATTATGTTGTTGTACAGGCGAAAGCCATGCCCAGCTTGTAATTTGATCGGACATTTAACTGGAATGCACTGAGCAGCAGACGAGATATTACTGTTTCGCAGACGTTTTCTTCTGGTTACTTGATACTTTTATGAGGTAAAAAGTCATTTTTGGCTTAATCAGATTCTCAAAATGTTTGTTCTTGTAAAAGAACAAGCCCTTGGACTCCTTTCAATATGCTGTGTTATCATTCATTGTGTTTGAATGGTGCTGCTCCAAAGACATTTCAATAAACCAAAGAAGAAACCTCAGCACTCAGCTGAAGTTGTGTACCATTAGTCAAAGCATTATTACCACAGGAGAACCGATCTCCATGTATTCGTAAAAAGCCTGTTTTGCCATGCTTTCTCATGAATTGTATGATGACTTCTTTGTTGATGGACTGGGATTAAGGAATATTCCTCCGGGAATCTTTGTCAGACAGGATTATCAGATAAAATATATCATTAACTAGAGATTAATACAAGCCTGTCCACTGGGAGGATGTACCATCTGAGATTGTACCACAGAATATCTCGATAACTCTGTGCTGAGTGGCCATAGCTGTTGTTTAATTTAATTTAATTTCTTAATATTTTATTAACATATAAGAAATTATCAACAACATTACAGCCTCCTTTAGACACTTCATCTTTGGACAAATACCTGCAAGTCTGTCAGCTTGTTACTGATGTTACTGTACCATAAATTAGTCCTGAATTAATCCCATAGAGGAAGTTGTTGTTGACATCCTAACAGGGGGGATGCTCTCCCAGACCACCACAAGGATGTTTGGGGATTTTTTATAGATGGAAAACGTGGTTGAAATCAGTGCTCCTGTGAACTGGATGCTTAAGTTACTCACACCCAATTTATAAAACCAATATAATAATGGAGGACCCAATAACTTAGCAAACATTATAAAGAGCTTTGCAGTCCATATTATAAATATACAAGTGGATGTACTCAGATTCAGAGTCCAGACCTATTATCATTCTGATCTGAAAACTAATATTGGCCTGGTTATTGTCCTGACAGGTTGTGTTTGAGATGTCCCGTTGTCAAAGCAACATTTGTGAAAAGGATGCACAGGAGTGGTGCTAGTGTCAACAAAAAATGATCTCTTCCATTGAGCGTGATGAATCAGCCTGCAGTAGATAAACAAGCATTTGAATTACCTGGATAACAAGAGGCAGAGACTAATTTAATGTACAAAGACCAGAGGGAGTGAGGAGGTGATTAGCATCTGTTTTGCTTATATTTGTTTCAGGCATTGACTTTATGAACAGTCCAGTATGTAATGTTTATATAAACAGTCCTTTGAATATTTCACTATTTGGGGAGAGTATGTGTATTTGACAGCAGCATTACTGCACCTGTTGCACACCACAATTGCTTGTACTTCATGCGCCAACAACCACTGTGGACTTTATTCACTCAGGATATAGAAATGACTGTGGAAGTACTGAGTGTAATTCATTAACGCTACAAAACCAACAATCATCACGATAAAAAGCCAAAAAGTCCCCTGTAGTTGTTCAGTTGTCCTGAAGCACAAACCTTAAAAATAAATAATGGTTTGGTTACATCCAGTTCACTTTTCCTCATGTCGCATCTAGTTTTTACGTCAGACTTTTTACATTCAATGGACACTGGTTTTCCAAGTTTCCCTCTCTCATCTTGTCGTTTTTCATCCCTTTTCGTCATCTTCCGTGTGTCCAGTGTGATATCCATCAGAGGGAGTACTAACGTCTTTTCTATGTTGTTTGACACATTTTTGTATTTTATATATTAAGTGTCATGTGGACCATCATCAGGTATATTTGTGAATCACTCCAACAAGAGCAACTTAAAGTGCTTGTGCTCGCTGTCGAAAATTTGTTATTTGGTTTCCAAAAAATGAAAAAGGGCAAGTTAACATGATGCTGTGCAAAAGAGGCTGAGGACAGCGATATGCAAAGTGCATTAACTGCAGAGCTGTCAATCAAAAGTTTACAGCAGCCTGAGTAGTGTGTGTGTGTGTGTTGTTGGCGCTCCATCACTTATAAATGAGATTGCTTCTAAAGAGTGCTGCGTCTGCCAGAGTGCTTTTTTCTATATTTTTCAGCCACTGAAAACTAAAAGTAATCATGTTTCCACCAATGAACCTTTTTTATTATACTTATGAACCTGTCAAACTAGATAAATCCCTCAAAAACATGGATTCACGTTTCAATAGACGTTGATGTTGTTGTCAAGATTTGTTGTCACAGGAAATTAGGCTCATTCTGTTTAATAGTTTGTTTAAAAGTGACTTCACTTCTTCCAAATGAATGAAAGTGAAGCAAAATGTCCCATGTCCACCTTCGGTGGTGTGTAGAATGTACATGCTGATTGGTTTACAGTTTGTAAGTTTGTGTTACTTCACTTATCTTTCTCATATTCAAAAGTCTGGAACTGTCACCTATTGCGTTATACCCTGCTCCTGGAATTATACCATCAGGTTAATTCAAGTTCAGAAAACATCATTCTAGACATGGTACAAATAAAGTAGCAAATGTTCTTTATTGTTAGTGGAATGCATCAAAACTACACAAACACACACACACAGACACACACACAGACATGCTTCTATATCTCAAAGCCCCAGTTGCTCAGAGCTTAGCTGAGGTGAGCTCAACTCTCTTTGTCTTGAGACCAATGTGCGCATTATGACTACTGGAACAGGTCTAAATCCCTGATCCTGCCGGCTGTGATTATCTGTGTGGATTCACACAGGTCAAATTGAAAAAGCAATCATGAGCCACAAAGGCTGCAGCAGCAGTATCGTTTCTATTGCATACAAGCTGCACCATCTGCTCACTTTGTAAGGTCAGGCCCTCACACACTAAACACAACTGCATAAAATCAAATATGTTCATTATTCACTGAAGTTATGTGAAAAATAATTCCAAATAGTATGACTGCACGCTCAATCTCCCCCCAAGCTAAATAACCTTTTCTGTTTCTTAATTAACAACGATGTCCTCAGCGTCGCTGATCAACACTGACTGAGGAAGGATTTGCTCCTACGAGACAGTCACTGCCCCTCATATGCTTATCTCTGTGTCCCCTGACATACCTGAAGGACCAGTCTCCCCTGCCAAACTGTAATCCCCTTAACAGTATTCTTCCATCCGTCAGTGGCGTGCCCTGTGCTGATCATTAACAGGAGATTTACACCTCATCAACACACTGTATATCCCCATTCACAGCAGCTTACTGTGTCAGCACTGGAGAGTCAACTGCAAGTGGAAGACAACCACATCCGATATCACTGATATTTATGATCATATTTGTATGTTGACACGGAAAGTCATAACCATCCTTAGCTTTATTAGCTGCATTTGCTAATAGCTAGTTTAAGTTTTACATGGGAGCTATAAGCTATAAGGTAACAGGTGTACTTGTGCATCTCTGTGTACGATTGATGGCCGCTGAATAAGCAATTATATCGTTTTGGAAAGAAAAACTTGTGGTTTCTGGTTGAGTTTCTGAGGAGACAAAATATTAAACTCTCATCTGCCAGTTTGGGATCAGAACGTCGATGACTGCTTGTGGTTAATCCTGAATGCTCAGCCCAAAAGAGGCGTGTTAACCCTGACACCAAAGGTTTCAACAACTCCGGCGACCACCAGGGCGATACTGGTTAACTGTGTGTCGATAGGATCAAAAATGGTTGACTGTGTGGTGTGATCACTCATTGGCCTCTGAACAAGATGGAACTCACAGCTTGAGAAAGTCAATGACAACTGATCAGGATAAATGATGTGACAAAGGGAGAGCTGGAAGGCACGGAGGGGAAGAGATGCACATCAAGCTCTCGTCATTCCACAATGACCCGTTTTTCATAGTGACTGAGAATGGACTGACAGGCTTTGTGGGTAAAGAACGGTCTCGGTTTCACCGCAGCCGTTATATTAAAGGTCAGTGGACAGGTCGAGACAGACAGTTCCTCCGACTGCTGCCTTTCACATTGTCAAAGACTGTTCTCCTTGGTGACAGTTTTTGGAGCATTTCACCCATACACAGGCAAAGCAGCATA